>VDFB02024002.1:0-13538 GCA_007258455.2 Sequoia sempervirens
CTTTGCCTATGCTAAAAGGGAGATTTGTAATAGTGCTGGACATCCATCAAAAACATAAAGGATAGAGATTTTCTACCGCTTGTAGTTGCAACTACCTGTTAGACATGTATGCAAAATGTCAAGCATAGATAAGTAAATGGAACTCCGCTTTTGACAGTACGCCTTGAAATGTCATCTCATGGACTGCAATGATTGGCAGGATATGCACAAAAATATATTTTGTTCAAAAGGCTTAGAAATTTTAAAGCAAATATAATTAGCTGGTGTAAAGACAAATTTGACAACCTTTGTGAGCATCCTCCCTTCCTGTGCCAAAAGGGGAGCTTTGGAACAGGGCATGGGCATCCATCATAACATAATAGAAGGGGGGGTTTTGTCAAATAATATAGTTGGAAATTCTCTAGTGGTAGATGTTGCTCCTTTGGCTGTCTATGGTGTTGTTTTCAGCAACTACTATGTGTATGATTGAGAAATAGTTTTTTATAGAAGGGAAAATAACTAGAATCTCATGAAGAGTGGAATAAGCTTCATTTTAATGCTTATAGAGGTAAGAAAGAGAAGTGTAGTGAGGTCCTAAATCTTCATGAGAATATGTTAAGTTGAAACACAAGAATCATCCTCCTCAAAGAAAACTAATGTTGATCAAGTTACTCCATGGCCAAACACTTTATCATCTCATCACATGGATAACTAGAGACAAAGATGTTCTAGATTTTGTCTAATATTTTCCTTGAGCTACAAGGCAAGATGGTAGTTGTGCAATCAATTGAGGGATTCATTCTCTTTCGTGCATTGATTGTCTATAGATTTTGAGGATGAAGTCCTCTATTTTGGGGATTTGTGATCTATAAAAGGATTCATTTTTGTTCTCCATGGCATGTTTGAAGATATATTTGAATAGGAGATAGGCTCCTGGACACTAAAGTGTGCATTAGATGATATAGGAAATCAATGTGCAAGCTTTGGCAAAAGAGAGAAGCTTCAAAAAAGGATTTATTTTTGTCTTTGTGGTGATTTCATTGGTTGAAATAGGTAATGGAAGTGAATTCACTGTAGCAATTTGAAAAATATCATGGTAAAAAAAAAATCACAAGCTTATAAAAAGTTGTTAATTTGCTTTGTGTGAGATTGGTGCTACATGTCATCTTGATTTTGGATGATTATTCATTTGATGGGTTTCTTCAATCTTTTGAGCTTCCTAAAGCATTGTAATTCTTTATATGGTCATTGTAAGATTGAATTTCCCATGAAAGGAGAGCATTTTGAAGGAATTTAGAGTGGCAATTTGCAAGCTCCTAAGTTCCTAGTGATGGTTCAAGTTTTTTAGCAGGGCTATGGGGTTTTGAGAAATTTGAGAGGTCATAGAGGATAGACTATAGTTGGTTTGTATTGTCAATGCATGCCTTAGAGGATTATAATAGTTGCAAGTTCCATTTGAAGTATTCTAAGTGATTAAGTGCTCACATTTTCTAGAGTTTTTACCTACAAGTGGGTTTCTCTAGAATATATTGGTGTTGCTCTTTGATGGCATCGTTTCTCTTTGTTTTCCTACATATCCTTTTCTTTTCTTGCTAAAATAAAATCAATCTTATGGTTCTCTCAAGTTAATTTTTTTTTGTTGATGACTATCTTATGGAATATCCATTGTACTTTACAGATCACAAAAATTCTTAAATTATCTTGGAATATTTTTCCAATCTCAATATCTTATTTCTTTCCAATCTATCACCATAGACTTTATTAGTGGATTTCCCATAATTACTTCTTTAAGAATGATTTATTTTTGTTGTTGTATGTCATCTTTCTAAGATGTCTATTTTATTCCATGAAACTATTGATGCATTTAAAACTATGTTTTCTTTCCAACATATATGATGTTACTTCGGCTTAAAAATCACAATTATTTCTAATTGTGTCTCCTAATTTCTTTCAATTTTGGAAAAATTTGTAGAAGCCTTTAGGCTGTCAGCTAAGATTTTATATATATTTTCATTGGAAAACTAATGCTCAAACTAAAGTAGTTAATCTCTTCCTGTTTCATCCTCTTCTCATCTATCATCAATTAAATAAGCATTGGGACACATATCTCCATACATTCAAACTACCTAGATTAGAGCTATCCATGTATCTATATGGCATTCTCCATTTGAGGTTTTCTATGTGTATGAACACCTTTCTCTCTATGAGATTCTAGTAGGGTTCATCTCATGAACAAATGGACCAAGATAAGACACTTTCTCCATTTGAGGTCTGCTATGGGAATGAACACCTTACTCCCTATGAGATTCTAGTAGCTCTTCTAATAGGTTTATCTCATGAATAAATGGAGCAAGATAAGACACATTATCTAGTTTAGGTATGTCGTGGGTATGAACACCTTGCATCCTATGAAATTTTAGTAGGTCTTCCCATAGGTTCATCTCATCAACAAATGGAGGAAGACAAAGACAACATGTACCAATTTATTAACTAATCATAAAAAAATTCTACCTTTGTTTGTACTTTAGAAATGATAAATTTTTCAAAAAAATAAATGATCTACATACATGTAATCTCACATTGCTACTTATTTGTTCATGATCCAAATATTGGAAGACAATATACCCATCAATACGATTTATGAACCCAGGTCAGAAGGTGGCCTGTGCTGCTTCAATATAAAATAAGAATCCAAAAGTTTGATTACCCTTGTTGAACCACTTAACTTTAGCACTTTCATCTATATGTTTTTTTTCTATCCCCATTGTAACTCTATATAACCTCTTGTTCTTTAGTATTAGTTGAACCTTAGTTTTCCATTGATGGTAGTTAAATGGAATTAGAAGAGGAACTAGAAAATTTGAATCCATGGTTGTTGATTGTTGCAATGAATTTAGAAGTGAAAAAAAGAAAAGATAGGAGGAAGAAGTACACACAACACAAGGCTATCCACAAGATAGTCAACTATCCTATTGTAGCCAACCAATTAGGCCTCTTGGAGCAGCATTGTTTTGGTCCATTGCTCTTTTTCTATTCACTGTCATGAAGGAAGGTTTTGAGGCCTTGTAGGGGCATATAATACCTGTCTAACTTTAATGGCTTGGGCCTGGTACAGGATTGTATGTGGATTTTATTCTGACTGTCCTATAGGGTAGGGTTACAAGGGTTAAAAGGGTAAAGAGGCCTAAAGGTTAGAGCGATGAGAAAATGGAGTTTCCTAAGTGAAAATTAGGGTGTTAAGTTTTGGTTTGGTCCTATTTGACATGATCTAAGTGGTTACAAACCCTCTTGGTTGTGAGAGTACAAGAACCCTAAGTGAGTTGGGTCTTTTACTTAAAGGAATAGTGGATTGGAAAGGTCCACATAAAGAGTATTTGAGAAGGTTGTGCTAAGTTGGTGATTTGATCATCTAGTTGATCATCTAAAGAAGCTTCCCTGCTCACTCTCAATCACTTATTCCTACATAGTTCACTATCCTTGGTCTGTAAATCACTTAATGTATTCTTTCCATATCACAAAACAAGAATCTTCTATCATGAACAAGGTTGTAGTATGAAGGCATGTAGCATACTCTAGGATCTACTCATTTCCTATCAAATTTACCCATAATAACCCTTGTTATTTTTGTGATGGACATAAGCTAATGCATTATTCTTCAATTGTGACAAAACCTTTATGGAGTTACCCTCTCAAATGACACATGAACACATAAATTTGAGAGGAAGCCAGTAAGTTGAATGAATATAAGTAGAGAAATTTTTGCATACCTGGATATGGTACAAAATTTCATGGTTAAGTGGAAGCCTCCCATCAACAACAAGATCTAAATATTTGTGTATCTATCTCAATCGAGCCTCTAAACCCTTCAGAGCTGTCAATTTTTCCACTAACCTGTTATGCACAAAAAGTCAAATTTTAGAGTTATGTCACCACTAAAAACAAAAGAAACAGAGCTTTGAAAACCAAATCCATTAATACTAATAAATACATCGTGGTATTCCATACAAAACCATACAAAACAAACTAAACTCGGAACATTTGAATGGAAACAACTTGAAATTATGATGTAGAGCATGGATTTAGTTTACTCAACTGGAGGCACATTTCACAATAATGGGTTCTTCATGTAAAACATTTGTACAAGGTTCAAATAGTAAAGATATTGATGAAAGATAGAGGAATTAAAAAGATACTTGCATGTAGTTGGATTGAGCTTCTCTTTGTTTCGAGAATAGTTTAAAATTCTCTACTTAATGTATTAACCATGATGGTGGAAGCTCATTTGCCCCCTCTCACATCACTCTCAATTCCCCATACCCAATCATATAACATTAATCATTCATTCATCCATTAATAACACATAATATCTTATATTCATCCATCCATTAATAACATATAACATCTATTCATTAACATATTCACATTCATTGATTCATCCATTAATAACATACAACATCATTCATTCATCCATTAATAACATATAACATTCATTCATTCATCCATTAATAACATATAACATTCATTCATTCAGTTGTTACATATTATCAAAAATATGGTTGTCATAATATGATTACAATCACTTCTTATTTTTTTCTTTAATTTTGAAGCTAAAAAAAGTTGAAGTGGAGTATCATTTTCAACACCGGGTCCCCCTTTAGTTGTTCTACCCTCTACTCGTGATCTTAATGTACGCCTAGTCATGTATTGATCACGACATGGAGGCCACTTCAAGGGGGGGTCTGTTGCAATAACAAAGAAAGGTTAAATTGATATGTTTTGTTATTATTGTTGCAAGTATTTTATTAATTAAAAGAACATTAGAGTGGTGCTCTTTACTTTATGGGGCCACATCATGTTCTTGATCTTGTCGTATAGCCTCATGCTCAACATGTTGAACACCCTCTAAATCCTGATCTGGAGTTGAAACATGAAAGGTTACATTAATGAATACACTAATTGCAATTAAATATGTTTAAAAGAACATTAGAGTGGTCCTCTTTACCTGATGGGGCCACATCATGTTCATGATCTTCTCTAGCCCGATCATGCTCAACACGTTGATCATGCTCTACATGCTCTAAAGTCGAAACACCAAAGGTTACATTAATTAATACACAAATTGCAATTAAAGATGCTTTAATTGTATTAATCCATATTGCATTTTGTATAGTACATGAATACATCCATTATCGATGCACACCATGAATTTCATCTGCACATTGTACTCCACCCTCACCAAGCCGCATTCCAATGTCATGTGTAGTATTATCATTGCTTGAATGCTTAAAACAAATAGGCATGTAATTACTTTATGGTGGAAATTAATATTGAATAGATTGCACAAGTATTCAATTTTAAATAAACTTTATTGAGTTTATTTACCTGCATGTCAGATGCAGTGGAAGATTATGTTTTCCCAGTCAAGACTATTAGGTGTTCAACCATGACTTCATAGCCATGCTAGAAGGAAATCTTCATTTCCTCTTCTATGGCGCTCTGTTGAATTCACATCCCTGCATTTTTGCATATGATCATGAATTTTGCTTCTATGGTGTGATAAAACCAAAATTGTTTTCAATTTATTATTTGGATACTATATTTCATTTATTGATACTTACAATTCATGCGGCTAATTTCATATAACCACCAGAGCCAAGTTTGTGCTACCCATGTTTTTCTAGTCTTTCCTTTGTTTCCTTTGATGTGTCGATCAGCCTATGAAAAGTTTGAAATACTTTACATTATGTGAAAAGAAAGAGTAATCATTATATAATTACATTGTTTATAGTATCACATACCTTCCTTGGCTCGGTGGTGTCTTTCCTTTTTCTTCTTTCTCCTTTCCATCCTAAAACTGTGTCCTTCCACTCTCCAGACCATGGGAGATGCTCGTAATTCTTTTTCTTTTCTAAATGTGACCTATATTGGTCCCTCACATACTTTAGATATGTACCAACTTTCTTAAGGACCTTGGTTCGGTTGAATGTTTTATCACCGAACACAACTAAACGGTTAATGAGCTCATCCTTTAAATATTGATTTTGGGCATTCCACCATGTATGTATGGTGGGCCCGAAGAGCTCCAATGTTATATCACCTAGATGTTTATAAAAAACATCATTTCCTAAAAAATGATCATGGGATCATTAGTCTAAAAAGAGTGATCAATAAGTAAATTTCAATTGGATTATATATAATAATAATTAAAACATTTTAAATTACCTAGGACCTTCTCTTCTATCTTTATGAACGAAATCCTCGGTCACCAAAAATGTGACTGGCAATGTTCTCATACTAGTAATATGGGAAGATCCAGGAAATGCTACTAAAACATCACCAGCACTAGTGGCCTCTGCATCACTAGTACTACCCGATGCGTGCATGCTATGTGTTGCCAAAATTTTAGTTGACAATATAGGCATGGATGATGGGGTCAGATGATCATGTGATGTATGTGCAGGAAGATCAGGATGGACACTTGTACCAACCCCTACTCTGTGGGTAGCACCTGCAGTACCCTGATCATGGGCAGCAATATCATGAGGACGCAAAAAATCCTGTAAAAACAACACATATTTAGTTCATGACATAAAAGATTACAAATTATAAAACCATGAATGAACTTATGTTATAATTAAAGACCTCATGACAACTTACTTGCAATTTTTGTACTCTCTCAGTCAATATTTTAACCCTCTCTCTTATCTCATCTGTTTGAGGCACTACGAATAACAATTGAAGGATTTCTTCATTGCATTTTTTTGTGTCTTCCTTATCATATCGATAGGGTTTGTTGAATATGTGATGTCATCATCCAATAACAATGACTGCACCTCGACCCTATGGATGCTCTCCTCTACTACTGGTGCCTTTCCCCAATCAGCTGTCTACAACAAGAATATTTAAAACATTATCGAAATTAACCCAATAAACTTATGAAAAAAACATAATAATAAAACATTTTACTCGTATCTAATCTGTACAATTACAATGAGATAGAAACCTATTGATTAGAAGCACACGAAAATGCATGCGTGATCTATGGTTTGGGTCAAAAGCTTTCCACTGTCACGATCAATAGCCTATTGTGACAAGGAGGAGGTAAATATAAAAAATTTACTAAAATGAAACCCAACTAACTAATAGACTTCACAGAAACGTAATAATAATAAAATGGTATATTGGAGTCATTAATTGGAGTTTGGGTAAAATGGTATATAGTATGTACCACCCCCATAGTAATTGTTTTTGTATCTATGTGTTTCAAATTGTAATCAATTAGCAACTCTTCCCCTCCAGTTATTGATTTTATTGCACATATGAATACATAGTTTCCCTTGCGCGCCTCGAATATGAAATTGGGTTGCTTATTTGTTGACCTAGGTCATGTATTGTTTATAAACCCTACAATATTCCCTGATGCTTTTGGCCTCTGTCAATGTACGCGCACTCCTTTATTTTGATCCTTATCTTTTAGTTGTATATAATTTGCTAGCGATTGCATAGCTACATACTTTTGAGTATATCGAACTAGCTACATCCAATCTTTGTAACTGTAACAAGGTCCAACATACTCCATCAATTCAGTAATTGTCATAACAGACCTTTATGTCATCCATGCAAAATAGGCCCAAACCATGTAATGACGATGGTGCTATGCGATATATCCTCTCGTTGACACAAAAATCGGTGTTTATTGGAGGAAGTTCCTTGGGTACCCATTATTTCCGTAGATGTTTGTACCTCAAGGGCACCTCGACGTCGCCTATGCTCTCATCATCATAAGAACATGACCCCCCTTCAGCAAGAAAAAATTCCATGCGTTTATGGAATTTTCTTCTAATCTTTTGACCTCTAGTTGATCTCCCTCTTTTAGACATACTACATGTCTCTCTTTCCTCTTCTCTTCCTGAATTTCCCTCGCTCGAGGAAGACAGATCTGGAAAATACCTATTTGGTGGTACCTACACTCATAAGGATGTTGGATGAAGTTCTTTCATGGTGATGTGATCCCAAGGTGACATTATGATTAATCTAACATTTCATCACTAGAATTTGACTGGTTATAAGGTAATCAAGTCTTGATAGATTGCAAGTTATTGTTACTACCGTCCAAATGTGTCCATCACAAATCAAATCAATGTATGAAGGAGACTGTCCCTTGCAATTAATGTTTTTAAACTTTGTAACAAGTGTTAAATGTGACTATGGTCCACCAGTTACACAACCAAGGCCTCAAATGTATTGTGCAGAAGAATGGTTTCACCATACATAATATTTTGGTTTAAGTTGTCTTGAAAAAGATGAATTAGAACACTAATAGAAATAATTCAGGTGCATGTGTGAGGTGGTTAAGCTTTCCACTGATAAAATCCATATGTCTAAGTGGTTAACGGGGAGGGAGTGTGTACTAGGACTAGTTAAGTCATCATAAGTTTATGCTTTGGCAATAAAAATTGTTTAAGTCATCTTAAATCTTCCCATGTCTAATTGCTTGGAGACTTTTGGTATGTTTTAAGGTAGGATGAGTGGTTGCATCAATGTTCTAGTTCTCTATGACAAGGTTTCAACATCTTCAAAGAGTGAAAGTTAGTGCTCATAGTCATTTGAAACAACAACATTTTGATTCTTCAAAGGCTTGTAGTAGGTTTTGAGTCTTGGTGATAAGTTTCAATGTAATCACAAGGTCTCCATCCTCACTTTGTAAGCTTAGTGAACCTTGGAAAATTAAAGAATCAAAATTCCATGATGCAACCAGGTGCTTGAGGGGAGTTTCCTTGGTGTTTTGAAATGGTTTTGATGCCTTTTGACACCTCTTGAAGGCTCTTTGTATTTGGGCTTGTGGAAGTTGTATTAACTTTCCTTAACTAGGCAATTAGGTGTCTAAATGATGTTTTGTTAGTTCCCAATGTACAACCAATTCAAATTTCAGTTATGGGACATCGGGAAGGTTGGTTGAAGATAGAAATAAGCCTCTCTTGTTCAAGGCATGTGGGTTGATGAATCATTTTGAAGTTCTAATGCAAAAGCTTGTTGTTTTCTAGAAAATTTGTGTAAATTTCTTGTTCTACTATGTGGTACAGCCTCTGTACATACTGTACGGGTAAATTCCTATTATGGTTGGATAGAGGGAAGACCTAGCTTTCTTTTGGAGGTGATTTGACAAGTTTTCATTGAGTATAATAGAAGATATCACCAGTTTAGCAGGAACTAGTCTGAATACCCTCAAAACTAGGGTTTTGATTGAAGAATTGCTCTTTCTTCCATCTACATGTTGTAATAATGCTAATTCTTGGTGGGATGGAAGATATTTTCATATTTTTAGGGTTATGGAGAATTGCATGCTGTGTGGAGGAATTTTTGCAATGTTCTAGGCCTGGCATCCTCATGTGACAGGCCTAGATTGTGAAGCAAAAAGTTGAGTTTTGCTTGTTTAGGGTGATTTTAACTGTGAAGGCACTTAGGAGTGATAGACATGGGTGTAACTAGCCTATAAGAACCTGTTTCAAGGCTTTGGGGTGAAGGGGTGAGCCTAGATAGTCAGTTGTCCTGTTGTAGCCTTCCAATTAGGCCTCTTGGAGCAGCGTTGTTTTGGTCCATTTCTCTTTTACTGTCCACTATCAAGAAATAAGGTTTTGAGACTTTGTAGGGGCATATATTACTTGTCTAAGTTCATTGGTTTGGGCCTGATAGAAGCTTATATGTGGATTTTATTTTGACTGTCCTATCGGGCAGGGCTACAAGCCTTTTAGTGGTAAAGAGGCCTAGTGGTTAGAGCGATGAGAAAATGTAGTTTCCTAAGTGCAAACTTGAGTGTCATGGTTTGGTTTAGTCCTATTTGACATGATCCAAGTGGATACAAGCCCTCTTGATTGTTTGAGTACAAGAACCCTAGTTGGGGGGGTCTTTTCCTTGAAGGAATAGTGGATTGGAAAGGTCCACTTAAAGAGTATTTGAGAGAGTTGTGCTAAGTTGGTGGTAAAGAGGCCTAGTGGTTAGAGCGATGAGAAAATGGAGTTTCCTAAGTGCAAACTTGAGTGTCATGGTTTGGTTTAGTCCTATTTGACATGATCCAAGTGGATACAAGCCCTCTTGATTGTTTGAGTACAAGAACCCTAGTTGGGGGGGTCTTTTCCTTGAAGGAATAGTGGATTGGAAAGGTCCACTTAAAGAGTATTTGAGAGAGTTGTGCTAAGTTGGTGGTAAAGAGGCCTAGTGGTTAGAGCGATGAGAAAATGGAGTTTCCTAAGTGAAAACTTGAGTGTCATGGTTTGGTTTAGTCCTATTTGACATGATCCAAGTGGATACAAGCCCTCTTGATTGTTTGAGTACAACAACCCTAGTTGGGGGGGTCTTTTCCTTGAAGGAATAGTGGATTGGAAAGGTCCACTTAAAGAGTATTTGAGAGAGCTATGCTAAGTTGGTGGTTTGATCATCTAGTTGATCATCTAAAGAAGCTTCCCCTGCTCACCAGTTCCTCTGGAAATTGATATTGATTAGCTGTTGTCATCCTTTTTTTAATAGAGGATTTTATATCATTCCAGAGCTCGCTTTATTATTGAATATGGGAACATGAGTCTATGTTGATATCTTTTTCATTGAAAGCTAAAGACTGAGAGGTACCTATTCCGCCAAAATCATTTGAGACATGATCCCATCCTCATCCCTTATATCATATCTTTGGAAGTGTAAACCTTGATAAATGAACAACTTTGGAAGTTTTGACAAGGATGAAGACTATGAATGAAAAGGCATGTACAAGAAGCTATGAAGGTGGTTCAAATTTCCTTTAAGATCCAAGGTTGAAAAGTAAGAATAGTGACAAATGCATTAGGTGCCAGATTTGAAGATTAAAGAGTAGTCTTCTACAATAGGATCAAGTAGAAAAAAACATTTTAGAGCATTTGTTTAAATCCTCATTAGGGTTCAAATGGAAATCTGATGTAAAGGAAAATGTGAAAGAAAATGGTGCATTCTAAAGCATAATAGTGGGGTAGGTCTTGTATGATGTCAAAAGGGGAGATTTGGGACTGTGATGAAATAAAAAAGCATATACATGACACTCCATGAGATTAAGTAGCTAGAAGACCTTAATTATTTTCTTGAGAGTTTTTGGAAGCTATCTCATTTGTGATGGGAGTTGTTTTGGTTGTTTGTGCACATGAAGGGCAGTTTGAATGCACTATCATAAGATTTTTCCTTGATAAGTAAAAGTGTGACAGCCAAGAGTAGGTTGATTCACTGCCATGAGACCATATTTCTTTGAGGCATTTTTCCAAACAGTTCACTGCCTTGTCTATGTTTCTTTCTATAGAATGATACATAAAGATTTATTCACTTTCTTCTTCAAAAATCATGGTATGCAATCAAGAGTTTTAAAAGAAAGAGTTTTAGAATATGGGAAATTTTGTTTTTAGGTCCATCTTTGAACCCTTGATTCTACCCTATGTAATGCTTTAGCCAATTATATGTTAAGGTGGTTAGAATTTTAAAATATCTCTACTTAGATGTGAACTTTTATCCCTCAAGTCCTCAAATCTTTGGGTAATGTGTTGCAAGTGGAAGAAACAAGGTCTACTCTTCCCCATCTTAACTCTAGGGTTTTTATATCTCTCAAATCTGATGAGTGTATTCTACATATTTTGTGCTTTCAATTGAGTGATAATCAAACTAAACATGATATTGAAGTTTTGAGAGGTTTGAATGCTTGTTTTCTATGTAAAATGGATGGTCATCAAAGAAGGCATGGCCCAAAAATTCTTAAGAATATTAATAGACTTGTAGCTAATAGAATTTCATCCTTGATTGTGTAGGAAATCATAAAATAGACAATAGAAAAATTTACGAGAATGAATTTGATACTTTAGATGAGATTCATGACAAATTGGAGGACTCTCATTCTAGTGAGGCATATGTTGGTATCCTTGAATATATGCCTTTTGTCAACAATGAGCTTGCTCTTCTTGTTTTTTTTCAAGGATAATTCTAGGTAATAACAAAATGCCCAAGAGCTTGCCTCAAAGAAATGTGGTCTAGTCATGGTGATGGAAAATGCCTCAATGGTGATGGAATGCCATGACAAGCCATATACAAGGCAGTGAACTATTTGAAAAAATGCCTCTAAGAAATGTGGTCTCATGGTGATGGAATGCCATCACCATGAGACCACATTTCTTTGAGGCATTCTATCACCATGAGACCACATTTCTTTGAGGCATTTTTTCAAATAGTTCACTACCTTGTATATGGCTTGTCATGGCATTCCATCAACATTGAGACATTTTTTCAAACAATTCATTGCCTTGTCTATGTTATTGCTTACTATTATGCTTAGACAATTTTTTTCCAAGCATCCATAGCTTCTTCGAAAGCACTTATTTTAGGATTTTAGCCATAGCATTAAGGTAGTGAATTGTTTGATAAAATGCTTTGGTAGTCATGTATGAAAAATGTCGTAGCATATCAAGGCAATGAACTATTTGAAAAAATGCCTCAAAGAAATGTAGTCTCATGAAGATGGAATTCCATGACAATCCATAGCCATAGGCATTCTTCATGGAATTCCATCACCATGAGACCACAATTCTTTGAGGCATTTTTCCAAATAGTTCATTGCCTTGTCTATGTTATTGCTATTATACTTTGATTGATTTTTTCCCATAGCTTGTTCAAAAGCACTTGTTTTAGGCTTTTAGCCCATAGTAGCAAGGCAGTCAACTGTTTGATAAAATGCTTTGGTAGACATGTATGAAAAATGCTTTGGTTGTTTGTTTTGTTTTGAGTGGTATTTAGTGGTTTTAGGTGTTGAGTATTAAACTATAGTAGCAAGTAACTTTGTAAGGAGAGGAATTTGTGGCGTATGAATCTTCCATGCTCCATGCAATTTCATAACTTGAGAGGCATCCATATAAGGAAAGAGCATGTGATTTAAGAATGCCAACAATATCAAAATTGCAATACCTAGTGATGAGGCCGAGTATGAAAAGGAAGAAACGTGACACCACGGTATAATGTGAATGCACAATGTTGATTCAATCAAATGTTTCTGACAATGTACAGTTACTAAGGTGAAATGAACACAATATAATGGACCACCAGCATTGAAGACAAACCAAATCAAATCAAAAACCCTATAGCACTTTGATTCATAAATTTTAGATGAAATATACAGACCATTTTGGTGACGGATGAGATGCAGAGGCCTTCACGGCAAAACAAATTGCAAAAATTCCAATTTTGCAGCCAAGCAAGCTCGATCCTCGGGCTTCCTGCAACCTTTCCTCCTGGCACGCGACTCACTTCTCCAATTGACGAGCTAGGTTTTGATTATGTCAATTAAAATGAAAATTGTGTCACCATATTGTTAAATTTTACATAATAAATTATATATAATTAATATAATTATATAATATTAGCTAAATTTATAATATTAATATATTATAATATTAATATAATATTAAAATAATATTAATATATTATAATATTAGCTAAATTTATAATATTAAATTAATATTATAATTATTATAATATAATTAATATAATTATCTCTCTATATCTCC
>VDFB02024003.1:0-78350 GCA_007258455.2 Sequoia sempervirens
GTGGCCCCATAAGGTAAAGAGGACCACTATCATGTTCTCTTAAACATATTTAATTTCAATTGTTGTATTAATTAATGTAACCTTTCTTGTTTCAACTGCAGATCAGGATTTAGAGGGTGTTCAACATGTTGAGCATGAGTCTATAACAAAAGTTTAGGAACATGATGTGGACCCATCAGGTAAAGAGAACCACTCTAATGTTCTTTAATTAATGAAATACTTGTAACAATAATAATGCATATATCGGTTTAACATTTCTTTCTTATTGCAGCAGACCCCCCCTTGCAACGGCGTCCACATCATGAGCAGACGACTAGGCGTACATTAAGATCATGAGCAGAGGGAGAACAACTAAGGGGGGGACATATATTGATTTAGAAAACGATACTCCACTTCAGATTTTGTAGCTTTAAAAAGAAACAAAAAAAAAGTGATTGTAATCATATCATGACAACCATATTTTTGATAATATGTAAAAGCTGAAAGAATGAATATTATATGTTAATGAATGAATGTGAATATGTTAATTAATGAATGTTATATGTTAATGAATGAATGTTATATGTTATTAACGGATGAATGAATGTTATATGTTATTAATGGATGAATGAATGAATGTTATATGTCATTAATGGATGAATGAATGAATGTTATATGTTATTAATGGATGAATGAATGACTGCTATATGTTATTAATGGATGAATGAATGATTAATGTTATATGATTGGGTATGGGGAATTGAGAGTGATGTGAGGGGGGGGGGAGGGCCAAATGAGCTTCCACCATCACGTGGTTGGCCCTATTAAGTAGAGAATATTAAACTATTCTCGAAACAAAGAGAAGCTCGATAAGGTAATGCACTTTTAATATAAGAAATGCATCGTTTGAAGCATCAAACCAATATGCAAAGATGAAAGAAAGTGCTAACTTTTCACTATGGTGGCAAAAATGATTCTTTATACCCTAAATCCATGCTTTGCATCATAATTTGAAGTTGTTTCCATTCCAATGTTTTGAGTTTAGTTTGTTTGTATGGATTTGTATGAATACCACATTGTGTTGTGTGTGGATTTGGTTTCAAAGCTCTGTTTCTTCTATTTTTAGTGGTGACATAACTCTAAAATTTGACTTTTGTGCATAACAAGTTAGTGGAAAAATTGACAGCTCTGAAGGGTTTAGAGGCTCGATTGAGATAGATACACGGTTATTTGGATCTTGTTGTTGATGGGAGGCTTCGACTTAACCATGAAATTTTGTACCATCTGCAGGTATGCAAAAGTTTCTCTACTTACATTCATTTTGTCCCAGCGATAAGTTATCATTGGTGAGAATCGTAGCGATACACTTAAGACCGGAGGAATAATTCTCGGGGAGACTCAGAACGTCGGTATGACTGCATGACACCATAGCGACATATGATCTATTGGCTATCGGTGAGACTCAGAACATCGATGAGACTGTGTGACACCAAAGTGATATGTAATATTGACTATCGAAGAGACTCAAGGCGTCGGTGAAACTACATGACGTCTCAGCGGGTGTCTAATAAACATGGAAAATGATCGAATAAAATAATTGCCTGAGATTTGAATACGAAGGGATGCAACTTGATTGATCTCTCACCGATGGTACATTTCAACGAATATTTTTTTTAAAAAAAATTGCATTGTTTCGTCAAAATTTTGACGAATTCAACCGATGAATCACCTAAAAGATCCAACGAAGTTGCTATAGCTACGACGAAGGCTTCATTGTAACTCCTTGTCCATTTCATCGCAATTTCGACGACGTCCACCGATGAGTCACATAAAAAGTCCGACGAAGTTGCTTAGTTGCGACGAAGGCTTCGTCATAACTCCTTGCCCATTTCGTCGCAATTTCGACGAACGCCACCGAAAAATCACATAAAAGGTCTAACGAAGTTGCTTAGCTGCGACGAAGGCTTCATCGTAAATATTTTCCCATTTCGTCCAAATTGCGATGAACTTCTGGTGTTCTTTCGACACTTCGAAAGAGTCATTGCAATTGTATTTTGGTTGTAATTCGTCGGTGGATACACGAAGTTGTCGTCGATATTCTGACAAAAATCCGACTCATTTGATGATGCCGACGACCGACGAATCTGCGCCGTTATTTCGACGTTTAATTCGTCGTCGGACTTGCGACGAAAAAATAGTGACAATTTTTTTTTCGTTATTTCATCGCTTTTCCGACAAAGATTTGTCGAACGACCGACGAACGTCCGTCGGAAAATGGTGTCAAATTCAATAGTGCCTTCATGAGAAAAAAATATAAAAAAGAGGTTTCTCTAATTATTTAGTAGCTCTAAAAAGGCAAAGTGCTTAGGATTTCAAAAAGTCATACTATGATAATAATCAACATCAAGGTTACCAACCAAGTAGCTATCAACCTACAACCATGCTTCTCAAGCTTATGCCCCATTGTTACAAATAATACAAGGTATTCCACCATACCATAATAACCATAAGATATTGAAACTATCTAAATCTCTTGTCCTTGTGGCACATATATAAAATAAAATTATTGAAGCACAAAAATTTTGATTTTTGGCTTTTAATGATGCTCATGATTCAAATGAGCATGTAGTTTATATTAAACAACTGTTTGTTACTAGACTTATCTTATGTAAACATTCTAATTAAATGTTAGAAACCCACAATCACTTGATAAGGATTAAAATGAGGCTCTAGTTTAGTTATGAGGAATCATACTTCTATGCAATAAATGGTCTCAAATGAATTTTGAATGCCTAGAAAAATGTAATTATTTCAATACAACTAGGAAGATGACTTTAGAATTAGAATATGAATATATTACAATCACATTTCAATATTGCTTCGTGTTAATAAGAGGCAATGGTTTCATAGGAGCCACTTATAAACATCTCAAACATCTAGGGCTCTCACATCATAGACTACATATTTAAAAGGTTTAATAGAATAAGACATACAACCCTATCAAATGGCACAAATGTCTCTTCCATGACAGCCATCAAATGGCATATGGATGCAAATAAGATGTTTGTAGGTTCAATGTCAACTTATTTAGGTTGATGTTATTTTCTTCTGACTTCCACACTTGTGAGTAGAATTGCATTTATTGTCATTTAGTGGAGGGGTCTTCACAATTGCAATGGTGGAATGTGGGTCCAAGTTATCGATTTGATCTCTTTCACTATGCTCAAATGGATTAATATGTAATTGTGTTGATTTTTTGAAGATCCAGTGACTCCACTAGGAAAACCTTATTAGCATGACAATTCTTCTAGTCATGCCATGGGCTCTTATGGGTCACACATCACATGCTTTTGTCTTGAGTTTAATTTCCAATTTTCTTTGGTGTTTCCCTTTGTGGTGAAGTATACTTACTCTATTGCTTCCTTGCAAACTTATTTTTTCCCCTCCCTTTGACTTCACACATAAAAGGTTCTTTCTTATCTTTGGGCTTGAATTACCTATAAAAGGTTCTTCTTACCTAGAGCTTGAAATACATTGCTTTATTTTATTTGAGGTTCATAATCTTGCATTAGGGATTAATCACAAACCATATGCAACCACTTGTTAGGAACATGCATAAAATAATAGAAATATTGTAGATTATAAATCAACATATTCATAAAAGAATAAACCCTTGATATAGGGAACCACCATACAATAGCCACTTCAAGGGGGGAATCCTCAGAGCCTAAACTCCAATTACAATATTCAAGATTGACATTTTACACTTGATAAGCCCTTACAATATATAGTCTTGTTAATGACAACTACTACTATCCTATGCATACGAGACAAATGCATGTATTCTAATTAAATAGTAGGGTGAGTTATGAAGCATATGCACCCATACCTTTATTTTTTTAATTTTTTAATTTTTTGTATTAAGTATAGTTCATTAACAGAATAATAGAATCAACATTTTTTACAATTGATCAACTCATAGCAAAGACATAGTACTTGACTTAGGAGAGTATATTTATATTGTTGTGCAAGGCATAAACAAAAAATTAGAAATATTCATCCATAATATTTCCAAAGTTCCTGCTTTCAGTGCATTTGTCCAAGTCATAACATCCTAAAGGCGGATCAATCTCAGATAAGTCTAAGTTTTATCTCATTGCTTTCATTGTCATGCTTACATCTTGGTTCATATGGAATCTTGGGCCACACAATCCAAGGTCTTTTTCCAACGTCTCCACTTTGTACTTCTTGTTGTACTTCCTTTAAAATTTTAAGTAGTCCTCTTTGAAGGGGATTTTATCATCTGAGTTAAAGGGCCAATGCATAGCATATGATTCCTTCTTTACTGATTCCACCTCATTTTTTAGTAGCTTGATAAACTTCGATTTTGAGATCTCCATTGTTATAATTAAAGGCATGGAAACACTAAAATAGTAGAAGACTCAGTAAGGGCTCACATCTTGCCTTAAATTTTTTCTTCATTTCTTGCTTTTCAAAGAAACCATAATATTTTAGTAGATAACAATAGCCAAAATAACTTCATACAATTTTCAACCCCCTCAATTTTCCCTATGACTATATCTTTAATTTTAATCTTTCCTATTTACCCTCATCCAATCAAATCAAAACAAAACATAAACCATATTTTTTTTGCATACAAACAGTCATATATTTGAGCAAAGTTTTTAGGTTTCCTACATAAAGCACATAATTCTATATTAGAAGATGCAAGATATAATGGTAATTTTTGTCATAACATCTATCATTTGAAACAAGCTTTTTTGGTTCTAAAGCATTATTCCAGTTCTAGTTGAAGACTTTTTTTTCCATAATTTATCATCCTCCTTATAGTTCCAACATTTATTAACATGTTCAAAGATAGCATTTGACCCACCTAATGATTTATATAATTATTTTGGTTTTAATTGAACAAGGTCCCAACCATCTTTCCATTTGCAATCAGTGAAGGAGCCACAATTTTTGTTGTCACAAATTTTATAAGTTATTGGTATGTGAATTGATTTACTTGATTCTCTGAGCATAGTGTATGTTCTCCATTGTGAATTAGGTAAATCATACTATGTGCTTAGAGTAACCTAGCTTTTTACTTTGTTATTCCAAAAGATATCTTCAAAGTAGGTAATGCCTCTTCTGCCTAGGCTTTAGTAGAGCAACCTTGTATAAGAGCAAATGGTTTCTCCTTATATTTAAGATTCCACCAGATTGAAGAGTTTCCATAAATTTCATTTTGGTTTTTGTTAAAGAGGCTCAATTCTTTTATGTTTTCCCAAGTTTTCCAAATGGTTTTTAAAAAAATTGAACTAAAAGACATAACAAGGAAATCTCCTACAAGGATATCACCTATAGGTAAGGATTTTTAGCTTTTGGCCTTTTTCGAAACATACTTTTGGATGTTGTATCTAATTAACACTTTCCAAGGTTCATTTCCTTCACTCAAATGAATGATCCATTTAATAGCCAATGCAAGTCCTTGAGCCCTAGCCCGCCATAATCCTTACGAACACAACACCATTCCCACCTAATGTTGTGTTTCTTTTTTTTTACCATGCCCGTTAAACCACAAGAACTGCCTGATTTTCTTTTGGATTCCCTCGAGTTGATAGCTACAAAAAAACCATGCTGATAACTAGTAAAGATTATATGAGGACAATTTTTTGGCAAACCTAGAACTATCCAACAAACAAGAGGTATTGCTTGTTCTAGTTGTCTAGCTTTTTTCTACTTTTCTTTTTACCTAGACCCACATTTCTTTTAAGTTTGGGTTAATTGCAAAGGGGATGCCCAAATACTGGAGAATTTGGGCCTTACGCAAACCCAACGAACACGTAGTCATTAGGCCCACACCCACACACAGGGACATTACAACCCACCATGCTTCGCAGGTCTCCACCTCGAGACCTCGGCTCTGATACCACTAAGGCCCAACCACTACACCAAAAGACTAGCCTAGTAGTGAGGGTGGCTACCCAGGGTGTTAAGGGTGGCAACCATGGAGGATCTTTCACCACTGTAGCCACCACCAGAGAATTTGGGCCTTACGCAAACCCAACGACACGTGGTCATCGGGCCCACACCCACACACAGGGACATTACAACCCACCACACTCCATGGGTCTCGACCTTGAGACCTCGGCTCTAATACCACTAAGGCCCGACCACTACACCAAAAGACCAACCTAGTAGTGAGGGCAGCTACCCAGGGTGTTAAGGGTGACAACTAGGGAGGACCTTTCACCATCGTAGCCACCACCAGAGAATTTGGGCCTTACACAAATCCAACAGACATGTGGTCGTCAAGCCCACACCCACACATATGGACATTACAGTCCAACCCATTGAATCCCATATTTGTTAAACCATGCAGGGGGTTGGGATCCTAGCTTAATAATATGGAATTTTCCTTGGAGATTTTTGCACCCAAGGCCTTGCAAAAGACCTCTAATTTTTTGCATCAAGTAACTTGGGTTTTCTTCATCTAGACTCATGAACATAGCAGTATCATCCGCAAAATGGATTTTTATCAATTCATTGCCATCAAGTAAATTCCTTTTACACTTGGGCTAAACAACTTATCCCTTACTAAGTAGTGTATGGCTTTAGATGCAATTACAAAAAGCACAGAGGACAATGGGAAACCTTACCTTATCAACCTTTGAAGCAAAATTGGCTCAGTCAAGACTCCATTTATTTCAACCTAGGCATTTGCGTCTTGTAGCGGGATATCAACCAAAATACAAAACTCTTTAGGGAAACCAAAGGCTTCCAAAGCCATTTGAATGAAAGGAATTCAATCCTATCATATGCTTTCTCAAAGTCTAATAAAAGCATTCCAGTATTTTGCCTAGACTCCTTTGACCAATTCATGGCTTCCCAACTGGTTAATAGGTTTTCTAAAATATACCGACCTTTGATAAAGCCAATTTGGATGCAACTTATAAAGGCTTGAAGTATATTTCTCAATCTTAAAGCCAAAGCCTTTACACGAATTTCATAAGATACGTTTAGGAGAGTGATTGGCCTCTAGCTTTTAACTAATGATTTGTCTCCCTCCTTTGGAATTAGTCTAATTATTCCTTTATTTATTTTCCTAGAGAACCCTTGTCTATTGCCTCCTTGTAGACCTGACATAAATCTTCACTTATCCAACTAATATTTTTCTTGTAGAATTCAATAGGCATACCATCTAGCCCTGGAGATTTATTATCACTAAATGTCATAATTGTTTGCGAGATTTCCTCCTTTGATAATCCCACCTTAAGTTTTTTAGCCATGTCAATCAAAATTTTCTTTGGAGTTAAGTTTTTACAAGTTTCTTAAGCTTCAAGGCCACCCAAGCCATCGTCTTCCAAGGAGAAGAGGTTTTGTAGAAGGATAAGAATTGAGACCGGATTTCCTCTGGTTCATTGATCAAGGAGTTCTCAACCCATAAGCAATTAATTTATTCTTTTTCCTTTTAGGAAATTGAAGAATAATCTCGCGCCTTTGTCACCATTATTCAACCAATTTAATTTATGTCTTCTTTTCCACTTGAATTTTCCTAGTTTGCATTCTCCTAAGTTCATTCTTGCATTTGATAAGTTCCTCATTCACCTCAACATTGGAGGGGTCATCCTCTAAGTTTTGTTCTATCCATAGTAAATTTTCCTTAAGGGAGTTTTCATACCTTATGAAGTCTTTAGCTTTTTTCTTTCCAATCATTTGATATAACATAGTCCAAGAACTTATATTCTTGTTTCGTTTATCAATCAGGTTTAGGTCTTTAAATAGGCATATGTTAATTTCTCTTAAGGTAAACACAACAATGTTACAATCTTTGTCGTGACGTAGGCTAGAGTTCAGGAAGAATTTCTTATCTTTTTTAATTTCTACTTGAGATTGGCTTGGTAATAGAATCTTAGCAATAATCAGGCAGCAATTTGAAAGTGTAGATGGATAAACTTTAATTCTAGTTTCATTGTCTAGCTTGTCAAAAAAGAAGTAATCTTTGTTGGCATAGAATCTGTCTAAACGACAATAGATCCTCTTGTTACCCCTTTGGACATTACACCAAGTGTACCGGATTGTTTTTGAAGGTTTCCATTCCCCCTCCATAGGGTCATATAGTTTGAGTTTATTTTTCATCTTTTCACAAAAGAATCTTTCATTGCCTTTCCACTCCATTTCAGTACCCATTGTTTTGTCATTTTTATTTTCATTCATGTTAAAGTCCACCTTACTATCCAAGGGATGTTTTGCAAATTGCACATCCACTTCCACAACTCAATTCTTTCTTTGTGGTCATTAGGGGCATAGATAATGTAGACACCAATTTTTTGTTTTCTTTTTCAATGATTAACCAAACAACTTTGTTGCAAGGAGACACCCCATATTCGGTCACAAAGCTGACCCATTTGTTTGTAAGGAGGATGGTTGCACCTCCTTTGCCCTTATCATGGTTAGTAGAGAAATGAGAGGCATCTTTCCAAATGTATTTTAGGGTGTTTTCAAGAGTAAATTTTACTGATTTAACTTCTTGAAGAAGCACCACATCTAAGTTTTTTCCAAATTTAAGTACCATCTAACCATATATTTCCTATCAAGGGATTCTAGTCCCTTAACATTCCAACTTGAGCACTTAATCATCATCAACCTCCATATTTTAAAGTCCATCTTTATTGTTCCTAAAGCTTTCAAAGCATTTAGGAATATTTTCCTCTATCATTTTTGTTTTACCTTTCCTTTAGGGTATGGGTCCCTTGCAAATTTTGTACTCAGTCTTTTTCTTTTTAGTTTCTTTTTACCTCCGTCTGCATCAAAGATAGTTTTGGGTTCTTCCTTTTGTTAAGAGTTCTTATTTAAACATCAGTTTGAGGGAGCCTTCTTGTTCCTACCCTGGTTCTAATTTCTTATTAAATGAAATAAAAAAGAATTCAAATTTTGCCCCTCATTCTCAGATGCTTTATGAGGTCTTATTTGGTGCGAGGGACTCGAGTTTACAATGTCTAATACTAGTCCAATTCCACTTATATTTACTAGATCAGGATTAGTGTTAGACAAGGAAACTAGACCAATGTAGCTCCCAACTTTTAAGCAACCACTTTCATTTTAAAAATCCTCATTTCCAATTTCCAAATTCAACTACGATCTAGAGTCCTTGTCTAAAGCTAATTCATGGGCAACATCACTTTGCCCAGAATTATATCTACGCAATCCAACTTGAGTCGGCCTGGTTTTCCCTAAGCCAACAAAGGAATTACTAGGTTAAATTGTCTTTGAACCTTTATCTATTCTGAATCTCTTACAACCTTCCAAGGTAGTTTTATTGACAAAATTACCTTTAGATGACCAAGAGAGAGTACTATTGTGTCCTTTATGTATATATCCAATCTTTGCGTTTAAGCTTTTAATATTATGATCCTTATCCCTAGAAGGCCAAGCCTCCTTGCCTATAGCTAATTCAAGGGCAACACCACTTTACCAAAAATTATCTCTAGACAATCTTGGATTGTTCAAAGTGGCTTTAATTGGTTCAATAGTATGGGATACCACAACATCCCCAACCGAATTATTTCATTTTCAACTAGTTTCCTGTCTTTACCAGCAAAACTTACAGTGCTCTAGTTTCAAGTTAAATTATAGATAGGAAAATCATTTTCATTTCTATCTTCTTTGAGTGATACTTTGGGACCATCACGTCTCTGCAATACATCAAATTTAGTTTTATTTTGAGCAATGTTCTTTCTGATTTTTCCCAATGCAAGTTGTGCATTATTTTTATGTCCAAGAGGACAATTTGGGGTTTTAACATTTTTAGGCTTTTGAGCCTTCTTATTGGGTTGAGGAGTTAAACTCCTACATCCCAAATCCCCCAAATTCCATTTTTGCTCTACTAGTTTGGACAATTCTTCAAGCCTTTCTCTGATAGAACTTGAGGCAATCAATTTAGCCTTATTCACTTCAGGAAAGCTAACCTCCTTGCTAGCAAAGGGAGCCAGATCTTCCATAGAGGGCAAAACAAAATTTGTAACTATCGAAAGATTTATATTAGGAGAATCTGAACTCAATGGCAACTTCTCAGTCCCATGAGTTACCCTAAAACTAGGATTTGGAGGATTTTCTAATCAAGACTCATTTTATTTTTTAATAGGGGGTAGTTCTCCCTCACATGCCCCTCCATTTTACAAAGATAGCACACATTGAGTCCCCCAATTATTTCCACTTTAAATGAAGTCGAGTCCACAGAGGTTTCAACAATTATTTCCTCAAGGGGGTCCACACCCGGAGTTAGGGCAATTAGCATCCTAGCGTCCATGTTCAAAATGGTGACATTGAATTCTTCTAGCTTCAATAACTTCCCTAGATGGGAAACTAACTGAGGCAGGAATGTGAAATATTGGGGTGGCACAACTTTAATTTTTATCCACCTTGAATATAACAGTGCAAGAATTTCATCATTTATCACACTCGCAGACCAAGCAACAACCCTAAAAGTGGTTTTGCCAATATTCCAATAACTCTTGTTTAGTGCAAGCTCTTGCATCTTATGATTTTTTTTTTAAATTAGAAATAATCCTTCTTGAATTAACCTGCAGAACGAGATTTGGATGCCTATTTTTTTAAACTAGACAACTTGAAACCACTCATCCAAGAATTTTCTTGTTGGAACCTTATTTATATCTAAAGTAGCAAAATAATAGTAGTTTTATTTAATCGAGATTCTTCATTAGATATTGCAAACAACATTTCCAAGTTTGGACGAAGAGTCAATTTCTTAGGGCAAGATGTCAAGCCCTTACATGTTCTTACACTACTTTTTTTTTCCTCAGCAACCTCACCATCACCACATTGGATGAAAACCGCTAAGGGACTAAAGGTTTAAGAATACCAATGACTATATCCTTGTTATTGTTTAGAGTAATTTAGATTCAAGTCCTCTAAATTAATTAACCCTAGTGAATTCACCCCACCATCGAGCAGATCGTCAGACATTAAAGCATTTGACACCATTACTTCAAGTACCCACTTGGGTTAAATTCAAGATGAAAGCAACGAGGGAAGACAACAAAATGAAGTCGAACACCCCATAATAAAAGCCAGACACGTGAGATATATGAAATTAAAGCGAAGAACAAATAGAAAAAAGACAAGGCAAGATGGAGCATACAAAGGTAAGAAACTCAAACCCTAATGGCGTGAAGCCATTGCAAGCCAACCACCAAAGCACTCCCATCGCCAAAAGTTCAACCTCCAAAAACTTTTAACAATGTTTTTTTTTAACTTCTTAATACCCCATTATACAATATCCCAAAGTACATTGCATTCCATCACCTTACCATGTTTCATCCTCAAAACATGGGAAGATGCCAAAAAATAAAACTATTGCAAATTAGTACAAATATGATGCCATTCTTGATCATCTAACCATCCATATGAGATGTACATGATGGCTTGTACTTGATGTTACCTAGATCCCATCCTCAATTCACATTCCCATGTGCCACTTTGATCCTATTGTTTTCCTTAATAAATATTTTTTTATTCCCAATAGCTAGTGATTTTTATGATGTCATTGACACCTATGATTGCTCCTTTAGTCCCATATAGATCTATAGTGATTGGCCCTTTGATTCCCTATAGTACCATGCCTCTGATGGTTGTTGCCATAAGTGTTGCCTCTTACAATGATGCAAATGTCTATATGGTGAACTATTTTTTTTTGTTAACTTTGGAACCTTATCTAATTCTTCCCCACTTTTGCCACTTGTCTTGATGTATCATTAAGGGATATATATATCTAAGGATATCCAATAACAATATCTAACCCATCTATGTCCACAACATAAAAATTTGAATGCAGAACATATTTATCCATGGTGAGTTTCAAAGCTTCAAAAATTTGAACATGCTTATCCTATATTTGAGACTCCTTGATTTTATTTTCTTGAATCTATTTTTGCTCTAAAACTAGGGTTTACAATACAACAATTATATTTTTTTCCTACATCCATGAAATTAAAAGATTGAATATTTCTTTCTTGCAGCTAAAATGCATGTACTCTACCTTTTGTCTTCTCATCTTGTTTGTGTTTTTTTCATACATCCATGAAATTAAAAGATTGAATATTTCTTTCTTGCAGCTAAAATGCATGCACTCTTACCTTATATCAATTAGCAAGGTCAATTTCAAATTGCCATATCTCCCTTGATACCTCTTCAAATGTTTAATATAACCACTTTTTAGAAAACTCTTTTAAGTCCTTTCAAAAAAATCCAATCTCTTTAGAATCGAAGATCTAAGTGAGGCACAAGAGCCTCTATGAGAAATTCAGGCTTAAATGAAAAAAATCAGCAACAAATACCTCTTCAAATGTTTAATATAACCACTTTTTAGAAAACTCTTTTAAGTCCTTTCAAAAAAATCCAATCTCTTTAGAATCGAAGATATAAGTGAGGCACAAGAGCCTCTATGAGAAATTCAGGCTTAAATGAAAAAAATCAGCAACAAATTCCCTTGCTTTATCCTAAAAAGAATTTTGATACTAGATGTTACGAACCTCATATAAAATAATATAAATATGCCATATATTCAAAACAAATCAGACCTTTGCGGTGGGACAACATCATACAATAGCTACTTTGATGGGGATATCCACCCAATGGAGCCTAAACTTAAATTACGATATTCAAGATATGTTTTACACTAAATAAGCCCTTCGAATATATAGAATCTTACCAAAGACAATTACTATTATCCCATCCATGTGGGATAAATGCTTTTGTTGTAATTAACCAAGGGGATGGCTTACAATGCATATACACCTCAATCTTTTATTTATTACTACATTATGATATCATATTCCTAGGGACATTACACCTTTGGGATTGAATTTTTCATGAATATTCACTTCATAATGGTAGAAAATTCTTAGGGGTTTCCTGTTTAGACATTTGATCTCTATCTAAAAATAGTGGAGAAAGCAAATCTGGTACTTGAGGGCCTAAGTTTTTTAGTCCTTGATGCCTATATTTGTAAATAATACATAGAAAGTACTGGTATACATTTCTTCTCACCCTCGGAAAAATATTCCTTGGTCTCAAGAAAACCTCCTCACGTGGGGTTCACTTTCATCACCTTATCAAGTAGAGCTCCTCCCACTTCCTTCTTGGCTAGAAGGCTGGCCTCCAACAATATTGAACACGTGACTCAAATTTTAAGAGAATGAATGTGATTGTCCAAACCTACAAAAATATTTACAAAGAAACAGTTTTCTAATTTTCTCATCAAATGTGCTTTTTACTTGGAGCTTGAACATAATCTAAATGCCAAACAGTCTTTTCGGTGTGGCTTGTAACAGAGAAGATTGGGGAAATATTCGATGTATTATGTACAGGAAGCGAAGCTTCATTTATAGAATTTACAAAGAATTTGAAAATACAAAGTTTCTAAAAAGAAATTGAAGAGAACTGAGGAAACGTTCTCATCTAATAAAATACATAATATATTGACCATTAAATTAATAATCTAAATATTATTTTAATATGGCTCACAATTTAATTTAAAAAATTTGGAGCTTTTACACTAATTGGCTCACAATATTTGATCTTTGCATTTTTGGAGATGTCTCAGTCAACGCATTGATAGGATCTAAGGAGAGTCAACATCTTGTTTTTCAATACCCATCTACAATAGTTTGTGTCTTGTCAAGAAGACAATCTAACAAATCTCTCGTCTTCAACCCAAGCTTCGGTTATCCTAAACATGTTCAATGATAGGTGCTAATCTAAATTTTATAACCATACATCCAGCTCTTTCATTTACTTCTAAAACAAAATTAAGCCATGTATGTAGACATGAGACAAGCTTCTTTTTTAGGGTAATGTTCTCTTTTGTTGAAAGATATTACTAAATACAAATCTTAATGCCTGATTACAAGTTGTACAAGTTATATAACACAATTTTGTTATAGCCTGACATCTTAAAGTCTACTTAAGTTCAGATTTTGATGCCATTAAATCACATTATTTGTATACATTAAAAATCCATCTCTTTGGATTCCCATGAAGCTATAGCGAGTGTATGTCGACCTCCACATGCAACAAGTTTAGCAACCCAGTGGCCATTATTTTCTAAAGTATCCTTTGGGGATTCTATGTCTATTGGTACTTCCATTGGATGCCCAGTTGTAACTTTTCGACCATATCCAAGACGGCCATGATCACCTCTTCCATACTGTTCATAATAATAAATGTACCTATCAGTTTCTCTCTGATGTTTCTGAATATATCAGCGCCAATCCAAAGTAGTACTACCTACTTCTAAAAACTCTACATTTGCACTTTAACCAAACATAAAATTAATCATGTACTTGCTACTAGATTTACTTACAGAAAACAATCTTCCATCAGTTGTACGTGCAACTGAATGTGTTCCCCCACAAGAAACCTGTGGATGCATGTCCAAGTTATCCACTTAGCCACATTTTTCTTACCAAACTTCTGAACAAACATTAGAAAATTTGTTTCGTATACATTTGTTGAAGTAAAACAGTGCAATTATATATGAGGAGTTCAAAATATTGTGAGAAAAACATCACCTTTATCAATTAATTATGATTCCAACATTAATATTCACAAGAACATATCGTACCTGTGCAATGGTTTCACCAGCAAGAAGATTCACCTTTTGTGGCACCATTTTGCTGCTTTTGTCATCACCGAAGCCTAATCTTCCATGCTCCCCTCTGCCCCAAGCATACACCTATTTGTAACATACAAAATTGTTAAACAGGGTATATAGTGATCCAAATCAAAACATTCCTTATGAAATTCTAGATAGCATATATTCAGCAGGACTGCCATCAAAAAGAAAGAATAAAGGGTGCATATTATATTATAGAGCTAAAGATTCTAGTTTTATCCAAGTTTACCTTTGCATAAATAAAGAATCGAAGTAGGCATGCAGTGTACGAGATAGAATCTTAGTCTACTTGGTCTGTTAGTTATCTTAATTGTGTTCCAAGAAATACAGTAAGCTTCTCTAAAATTTCCATATAGAATATCAAAGAACATAGAAGCAGTCGTACCGAAGTGAATGTGATATGTTCATCTGAGGGTTCTATAATTCTCAGAACACAATCACAGGTATTCTTAGTCAAAGAATAAAATCTCAGATAGTCTGATTTATTTTTCCTGTTAGAGGAAACCCAAATAGATGTGCAATTTGTATAACCATTTTTTCTATGTAATCAGATTTTTTAACATAAAGGCAAAAAATATATTAAAAGAGCAACTGATTACATATGGAGTCTACCAATCTTAAAAAGACTCCTGAAGCAAAAGTTCCAAAAAATCCTGAAAATCCAAATTGACTGAAGACAGACCATCAGAGCAAGAGGAGGAACCCTCCAAACCCCATAGACAAGGTATAAACCCTTGTAACCATGAGGAATGTACATGCTGTAAGTATCAGAAGTAATTCTTGTCTTTATGGTAAAAAAGATGAAACAGAAGGAAAAACAATTAACAAAAAGAGTAACAAAGTTGGCAGGAAAGGCATCCCAGAAACCAGAACTACTATGTAATCAGATTGAAGACAAAGGAACAAAGATAGAAGCCCTTATACATGCAGTGCCGTTGTAAAAGAGCACTGCCAACTGCTAATTCTCAGGTATAAATGTAAAGCAATGATTTTTTTTATATATATTACATCAAGAGAAGGTAAGTATTAAGGGCATTTTTTTATATTACAATTATAAAAAATGAAGGGAAGTAGGCATGCAGGACTCTTGTGAACTGTATCTGCAGAAGGCAAAACACAGAAATAAATCACAAATTTACAACAGAAATCTGAAAGAAAAAATCAGAATATTTTTTCCTCCCTTTACTTTTGATTGAAATTGCAACTCTCTAAAACATATTACAGCATGCACAGCAAGTGGAAGTACCAGAGATAAATCATAGCACCCTATTACAACTACACTATACTCAAATAGCACCACTCAAACAACTTACAAAGTTAAGGAAAAAAAAAATCATGATTGGAGGCCAACTTAGGCCAATTCCAAGTGCAGTGTGGAGCTCTAAATTTGGCCACCAACAGCCCTAGAGAAACCTGATCCATTTTTCACCAGCCAAAAAAAAGCTGCTCACTTGAGTGTATTTTCCCTTCATAATTTTTTTAAACATTCTTTGCTTTCTGTTTTATTCTTTCTTCTCCAGTTCATTATAACAGCTTACCTTCTTCAAATTGCTTGATCCAAAAGCGATTGAAAAGTTGGGTGTTGAAGTATCTCAGGTCCCTCCATTTTGGTATCCTCAAAATTCAGATATTCCCACTGAAAGAGGTAATCTTACAATAATTTAGTCCTCAGCTTCTTCTCCCTAGTTGCAAAACAGCACCATGGAATCAGAATAACATTCCTCATCTAGAGTTGATGAGGCATCTGATCCTTTGACATTACCCCCAACTGCCTTTTTGAGCATGAGACATAAAAGGTGTTATGCCCTTGTGTCCGCTGTGTATAGTGTGTGCAATCTTCTAAACTTGCACAAATACCTTGTGGCAAGGCCCAAGCTTGCATGTCCCTTTTTCCATGAGGAAATTTTACTTATAGGATTGTAACTTCAAGAAAACTTAATCACCTACCTCAAGTTCTCTCACTTCAATGTTGTTCTGATCCTTGGTCACTTTGAGGCTCTTTGGTAATTGTTTCAAAGATTTTCTTCAAGGAAAACACTAACAGCTGGAATGTGAATGCCTTCAATGGATCAATTAATCAGCAAGGGTTGGTTCATAAGTATACAAGGATTTAAATGGTAGCATGCCAATAGCTATATGATGCACTTTATTGTACCAATTCTCAGCCAGATGCAACCATTTTGGCTACAAAACTTACTGCTCTGCATCATAGTCCCTCAAGTACATCTATAAATATTTACTAAATTTCGATTGTCAATCTATTTGAGAGCAGTAATCAGAATTTGGACTTCAGGTTGTTCCAATGTCTTTAAACAACTCATGGAAATTACTTGTAAATATTGGATCACAAGAACTCACTATGTTTTTTTCTGGAAGTCCATGCAACCTATAAATATCCTGCATAGATAGATGAGAACTATAAGAGCTTTGTCAATGCTTGCATCACCCATGGAACTGAAATGGGCATAATTAATCAACCAATCAATCATTATATAAGTTCCTCTTTCCATTCATTAGCAATATGCCTTATAAAAATTCCATGGTAATTGATTACCATTTTAGTTGGGAATGGGTAATGGCTGAAGCAGGCCAGGAGTCTGTCTCTGTTCTATTGCTTTGACAAGTTTCCCATGACGTACACTTTTTTAAAATTCTGACTTTGTAATGTCCCCTACTTGGGATATTCCTAGATTTTGCCCTAAAATCACAATTAGAATCCAAAATAAGAAATTTAAAGCATTTAAGATTGTAAATTTACCAATTGAAATGCCCTTTATAAATATAAATCTGGTTTAGGTCCTGCACACAAAATTAGTCACTAGAAATTGACATTAGATCATAAGCCATGAAAATATACATACTACTAATCATTAGTGAACAACATGATATCCATGAACATTAGTCACGTAAAAATCTAATTAAGGCAATAGCCATTCCAATGTGGATTCCCCATAATAATCTCATTAGGAATTCGTTGAAATGGTTGCAAACTGCAGTCTCAAGGTTGGTCGCCCTTGTACTGCGAGAGCATGGAAGGTGGGCCGCCCTTCCATCCCTCAGTCCACCTTGGAGGCGCTCCATCCTCCTTGATCAAGCCCAAGAGCACTTATTCGCCTCCCAGCCACGAGCACTCCATCTCGGGGTGGCGTGCTTGATAAGAGTGTGAAGACTACCTCCCTTCCACCAAGCCCGGAGCACACATTTGCCTCCCGGCCCACAAGCGCTCCATCTCAGGGGTGGCGTACTTGATGGCAGGTCTGTCAGGCCTTCACCTCTTGTGAACTCGAAAGGTTGATTGGCCTTCCTGTTTTGCAATCAATTCTCTAAATTCAAAATAGATTATTATAAGAATCTATTATTCATATCTATAATAAAGAAAGAATCATAATTACTTATAAAAATCAATAATTGCTGCAAGCATCATTATTGTATGATCATATATATATATAATTTCAAACATACAATAATCACACACACACACACACACACACATATATTAAACTTACTTCCCAAATATATTCTTGCCAATATATTTAATCCAATAATCTCTTATGATTTCCAACCCTTATTCATTTGTTTCCAATCCGCTTAATTCATCCCAATTGATCTCTTCACCAAATGATGCCCCTTTTATATATACCTTTCATGGTGGTGTGAATAGTCACACCCTTAATTACCATTGCCTCCCTTACAAAAGATGCACCCCTTAATCACTGCCCTTGGTGTTTGACCTTTTTAATTGCTGTTTTAATTAGTTAAGGCCTTCATTATGTAGTGCTGCATTTTTTATTTGGGAATTGCTGCCTTCTAAAGTCACTGACCATATTAATGCCTTTGTTTAATATTATTTGGTCTTTTGTTAATTGAGCAGCGATCTAGGTTTTAACTACTATCTGTGGTCTATTATAAATAATAAAAGTGGTGATACTCTTGTCTTATGCGGGTGGGGATATGACAGTCTGCCCTTCCTAGATTGCTTGTCCTCAAGCAATTTCATATTTGGGTGATCAAATATTTCTGCTCCTTCCCAAGTGGCATCTTCTATAGGTAGACCCTTCCATATTACCAGATGCTCAGGAATAGTCTTGTTTCTTAGCTTCTTTTCACGCATATCAAGAATGGCTTCGAGTTCACAAATCAACTTACCTTCATCAAGCGTGGGCAATTCCGCACACAGAGTAAAATGCTGTCCTAGTACCTTCTTGAGGCAAGACACATGGAAGACATTATGGATTCTGCTATTTGCCAGTAGTTCCAATTTGTAGGCAACCTCAGCGATTCGTCTTGAAACCTTATATGGCCTATAGGACCTTGGTTTGAGCTTCTTGGCCCCACTTGCTTTGATTGATGAATGCTTATAGGGTTGCAGTCTCTGGAAAACTAAGTCCCCAAATTTGAATGTCCTTTCAATTCTCTTTTGATCAACATATATTTTTTGTTGATTTTGTGTGTGGCGCAAATTATCTTTGAGTGTATTTTTTGTTGATTTTGTTGCACTACGTCTTTAGCTCCTAATACTCAACTTCTGGTGAGGATTAAATTACTAAATGAGGTTGCCTCATACCCATACAAGGCTTTGAAGGGACTCATTCCTATTGACATATGATGGGAAGTGTTATAACAATATTCCCCAAGGTGTAACCACTTGGTCCATGCATTTTGCTGTCCAATAACATAGTTTTGTAGGTACCCCTCCAGCTATTTGTTGGCAATCTTTGTCTACCCATCGATTTGTGGATGGTAACTTATACTTGGAGTGAGTTTTGTCCCTACTAGTCTGAAATGTTCTTGCCAAAATAAGCTAAGGGATCTGTTGTCCCTGTCGCTGACGATGTTTCTAGGTAAACCATGTAGTTTAAAAATCTCTTTGAAGAAACATCGACTACCTAAGGAGCTCTATAGTCTATTGATATGGCAATGAAGTGTGCATACTTAGTCAAACGATCTACCACCACATATATACAATCTTTGCCTTGCACCTTTGGAAGCCCTGTTATAAAATCCATGGAAATACTTTCCCATTTTTGGTTTGGTATGGAAAGTGGTTGTAGTAGGCCTGCGGGAAAGGCCTATTTGTCTTTGTTTCTTTGGCACATTATACATTCTTGAACATGTTTTAAGATATCTTTCTTGAGACCTTTCCAAGAATACTTCTCCCTTACTTGCTTATAGGTTTTATATATCCTTGGTGTCCTACCAAGGGGTTGTCATGGTATTGTCAAATAATTTTTTCCTTCATTTTTGAGCTTGGTACTAGATATATCCTATCTTTGTATAGGATGAGTTCCTCCACCACTCTATATTCTTCATTTTGCAGATTTCCTTCGAGGATGTCATTTGCACATGGATCTTTGACATATTCAATAATAATTGCATTCTTCCAATCCAAGAATATTTCTCCCTTACTTGCTTATAGGTTTTATAATATCCTTGGTGTCCTGCCAAGGGGTTGTCGTGGTATTCTCAAATAATTTTTTCCTTCATTTTTGAGCCTAGTACTAGATATATCCTATCTTTGTATAGGATGAGTTCCTCCACCACTCTATATTCTTCATTTTGCAGATTTCCTTCGAAGATGTCATTTGCCCATGGATCTTTGACATATTCAATAATAATTGCATTCTTCCAATCAACATAAATGCTTGTTATGGAAGATAAGCAGGGTTTGCGGGAAAGAGCATCAGCTACAATGTTGTTTATTCCTTTCATATATTCTATGTTGAAGTCATAAGCTTGCAACTTGCTGACCCATTTTTGTTGTTGGTCGTTTAAATCCTTTTGGTTTAGAAAAAACCTTAGGTTGTTGTGATCAGTTTTTACAATGAATCTTCCACAAACCAAATATTGTCTAAATTTGGCTAGAGCATGCACGATGGCCAACATTTCCTTATCATAAATAGAGTAATGCTTTTCAGTTTCGGTAAGCTTGCGACTTTTGAATGCAGTTGGGTGTTTGTTTTGCATGAGTACTACCTTGATGCCCTCGCCAGAAGCATCACATTCTAATTTGTAAGGCAATGTAAAATCAGGAATGGCTAGATTGGGACAAGAACTCATGATCTCCTTAAGTCTTTCAAACGCTTGCTGAGCTCCTTCGTTCCTTGCAAAGGCTCCCTTTTTTGCTAAGTTAGTGAGTGGGGCAGTGAATTTTAAAAATCGTTTGACAAATCTTTTATAGTAGTTGCATAGACCCAAGAAACCCCTTAGATGAGTTAGGGTTCTTGGTTTTGGCCGTTCCCTTATAGCCTTTATCTTTTCTTCGTCCATACTTACCCCTTGTGTGTTGATTTTGTGTCCTAGGTATAGGATTTCTTCTAACCCAAATTCACATTTTGAGACTTTTGGCATATAGTGATTTTTGCTCAAGAATTCCTAAGACTTCATCAATATGCTTAAGGTGGTCTTCCCATGTTTTACTATAAATCAAAATGTCATAAAAAAATACCAATAGGAACTTCCTTAGTTGTTTCCTAAATAAGTGATTCATACATGATTGGAATGTGGTCGGGGCATTGGTTAAGCCAAAGGGCAGAACCAGAAATTCAAAGTGTCCAAAGTGGCATCTAAAGGCAGTCTTAGGGATAGTTTCCTTCCTCATTCTAATTTGGTGGTAGCCAGATCTTAGGTCAATCTTAGAAAAGTATTTTGCTCCATGTAATTCATCAATTAGTTCATCGACTCTGGGGCTTGGGGTAACGTGTTTTTATGGTCTTTTTGTTTAGGGCCCTATAATTAATGCACATTCTCATGGTGCCATCCTTCTTTTTGACTAGTACCACAAAGGAGGCAAAGGGACTTGAACTAGGTTGAATGTATCCCATTTCAAGAAGATCTTTAATTATTTTTTCTATTTCTTCTTTAAATTTTTGGGGATGCCTATAAGGTGTAGTGATTGCAGGTTTAGCCCCTTCTTCAAGTTCTATGGTATGCTCAAAACCTCTTTTTGGAGGTAATCCTGGGGGAATGTTGCCAAATACCTTTTTATGTTTGTTTAGGAGGGGTTTGATGTCAACATGTATGGCTTTGTTTTGGGGGGAGGACTTGTCAAGTAATATGCATTCGGCAGTGTTAGTTTTATGATCAGATTTAATGCACAGAAATTAATTCAAAATCAGACGCTAAAACACAGCAGATACCTTGCAAAAACCCTCCTCTTGAGGGAGAAAAAACCAGCAACAATATATCTCTTATATATTGAATCAATACAACAATGATCTCCTTACAAGAGGCCGATATGCAGGCCCAAATACAAGCACCAATGAATGATGCAACACAGCAATAAAAAAAGACAATTCGCTGATGAAAAACTCAGCCTCTAAAAATATCGAACTGCCTTGAGAAGAACTCGCACTTGTGATGGAGAATGAACTAGGATGAAATCTAAATGATCCACAATGAGAGATATCATCAAATATATATACAAATGGTGGGGAAAGGACGTAACCTTTCAAGACAAGTCGGCCACAAGAGAGAATACATCTCATCTAAGAATCATGACCCAAAGGAAGGAGGACGACTCTAAAAAATCATGTCCTTATGAAGAATGAGGTTGGCTACATTAAATTGCAACTCTTCATCCATCGTGCCTCTTCATTAATAAATGTAATTGATGTCTCTTCATAACATGTCGGTCTTAACAAATAAATGTAACTCTTCAATAATCGTGCCTCTTGATGACTCAATAAATTAAATAGCCATAGGCTATAATTTAATTTATCACAAGGAGATTGCTGGAAGAAGCAGCCCGATGCTGCTAATAACATCAACACTCCCTCTCAACTAGGGATGATACTTCCAGCTACACAAGACATATCACCTCATCATGATGTCTACCACAATGGCTACAACCATATTTGGAAAAGAAGGATATCACCCCATCGTGATATCAAATATCACCTCATCATGATATCAACCATAATGGCTACAACCATGTATGGTATGTACAAGTGTTCATCACTTGCGTGATGTTGTCACCTCAACATGACTTTCACCATGGCTCTCCCAGAGGGTGAAACACAAGTACAAGAAGATCATCACGGACTCTCTCACGTGATGCTGTCATGGAGTCACACACATGACATCCACCACGGCTCTCCCAAAGGGTGGAATCAAGGGATTTCACCTCGAACTTCTCTCACAGGAGAACTCATTAACAAGGGATTTCACCTCGAACTTCTCTCAAGAGAACTCATTAAAGAGGATCACTGATACTAAGACTCCTTCAGTTAGGGCTGGATTATCCACCATACCAAGCTTGTCTTGAAAGTACACAAACTTTATCAGAGAGAGGCTTGGTGAGAATGTTTGCCATTTGCTCATCAGCTTGATATACTTCAACTATATAGCTTTCCTCAATACCATATCTCTGATATAATGGTATTTGATCTCAACATGCTTGGTTCTGTCATGAAACACAAGATTGACAGAAAGCTTCACACAACTTTGGTTATCACAATGAATGATAGTAGGCTCCATTGATTGTCCAAACAATCCTGCAAGGAGCTTACAAAGCCACACTGCTTCCTGAGCTGCCACACAAGTTGCAATATACTCTGCCTCTGCTATGCTCAATGCTACAGATGATTGTTTTCTGCTGCACCAGGAAATCATAGCAGATCCCAAACTGAAGCAACATCCAGAGGTGCTCTTCTGATCAGTAACACTCCCTGCCCAATCAAAATCAGTAAAACCATGCAGCTCCAGGTCCACATCTGAAGAATATCTCAACCCATATCCAACTGTGCCACGCAAGTATCTTAGGATATGTTTTGCTGCAACAAGATGTATATGTCTTGGTTCACACATGAACTGACTAAGTGCACTCACAGCATAACAGATATTTGGTCTAGTGTTAACTAGATACATCAAGGACCCAATCAACTGCCTATACATCGTAGGACCCACCAAGTCTGAACTAGCTGCAGCCTCCTTCAACTTATGTAGGTTGGTCTCCATAGATGTAGACATGGATTTGCAATCCATCATACCAAACCTCTTAAGTATATCAATGGCATACTTCCCTTGACTTAGAATCATCTCATCTGGCTTTTGCCAAACTTCTAAGCCAAGGAAGTAATGCATGAGCCCAAGGTCCTTCATCTCAAACTCAGAAGCCAACTCCTTACATTTGAGAATGAGGTGATCTTCTCCAGTAAGAATCAAATCATCAACATACAAAACCAAAATCAATGCTTCACCATCAATTACCTTAAAGTACAGATTTGACTTTGCATCATTCTTAGAGAAACCCAAGCTTGACAAATAACGATCAATCCTTTCGTACCATGCACGAGGAGCCTGCTTAAGACCATACAAGACCTTCTTCAGCCTGCAAACAGGACTCCTTCCCATGTACCTCGAATCCATCAGGTTGCTCGATATAAAATTCTTCCTCAATCACACCATTCAAAAAAGTTGTCTTCACATCCATCTGATGAATCTTCCATCCTCTAGATGCAGCAATGGCAATAATGGTTCTGACAGAAGTGTAGCGAGCAACAAGAGAAAATGTTTCTTCCTAGTCAACTCCCTCTTTTTGTGAGAACCCTCTAGCCATGAATCTTGCCTTGTACTTCTCAATGCTCCCATCAGCCACATGCTTGATCTTAAAGAGCCATTTTGAAGATACCACAGATTTGCCTTCGGGTCTAGGAATGATGTCCTAGACATCATTCTTGAGAATTGACTGATACTCCTCATTCATAGCGTCTTTCCAAACTTGTTGACTAGAAGCTTCCTCAACACTAGAAGGATTGGACTCAATAATCTGACTCATCAAAGCAACATAACTGGAAAACTTATGTGGCCTTTTGCTTTCTTTGAAGTACCTCTAGGAGCTGCAAACCTTTTTGCCTCTTGCATAGTTTGCCTAGCCCAAAGAGGTCTTTTTATTCCAATCACAATATCGGTAGGCCCATTAGTAGGTTCCAAAGGTTCAACTAGATCAATATCTTCCTTTGGATCTGAAATCTCCCTCTGAATCTCAGGAGTATGGTCAACTTCCATATCCTGAGGAGACTCTTCATTATCAATCTCCATATGAGTACCCTTGGATCTCCTGAATGCAACATTTTCCTCAAATGTGACATCCCTACTGATCTCGATCAACTTCTGACCTAGAATGTATATCCTGTAGGCTTTTGATGTCTCCAACATGCTTCATCTTCCTTCTTGCACCGAGCTCCCAGCACAATTCTCTTTTGGAATACAGACTTTCAAACTAGACAGCCAGATCCTATAGTGACTAACCTCAAGCTGCTTTCCAGTAAAACTGTGGTCATGCTTTCCAAAGGAGTTACTGCCCAGGGACTTCCTATACAGACATTTGCCAGTCCTAGGAAAACACGCTTCTGGGAAGGTTTGGTCTGATGTGGATCATGGCTTTTGGCCGCTTAGATGGATGCATTTCTTTCTCACTACTTGCAACACGTTAAAGTTATAGGGAACCGCAGGAACTCCCTCTTCAATCCAGCTTCTTCGGGGTTGAAGCTGCACAAAATTATTCTCTCCCATTATAGGATCTTAGGACTTCTGATTCTTGAAGTTTCTGAGCTTTGAACTCCTTGAACCTTTCTAATACTTCTTTGGACACTTTAGTTTTCAAAAAATAAATCCAAGTCTTTCTAGAGTAGTCATCAATAAAAAGAATGTAATACAAGAAACCACTCGAAGAAGGAATAGACATTGGACCACAGAAATTAGAATGAATGAGTTCTAGAATACATTTAGATTTACTTTCTCAACTATGAAATGGAGCTTTTGTATTCTTACCCATTGCATAGCCTTTGCAAGTACCTTCATGCTCCTAGATGAACTTTGGAAGACCCGTAACCATCTTCTCCATGATAGATAGAGCTTGGAAGTGGAGATGAGCCAATCTTTGATGCCAAAGATCACACAAGCTTGAAGAATCATGAACTAATGCATGAAGTGGATGAGTGCATAGCCTATAGAGGCTCTAATGTCTAACACCAATTACTTGAGTACTCTATAAGTTGGAATTATTCATCCACACAAGTACTTTTCCTTTGGAGAAGGTAACTTGATATCCTTTATCTTCGTAAATGGAGATAAGTTGGCTTTGATTCTGGAACATCAAGGACATCATATTTGTGGTACCAATGTCGGAATCAAATGGAAGTAGGGTCCCAATCCAGCACACGGTAGTGGCATCATCTCAATAGCCCGGCTTGCCATTGGGAATCTCTTCTACTTAAACGATAAATGCTCCGCCAGGAAACCCGGGTGATGTCGAGAAACTGCCATTACAATAAATCAATGATGGTGTTTGCAGGGGCCATTGTACTTGACCAATGCGGAATGAACATTATTCCAAGGTCATACAGGTTGAGGCATCATCAGCATCTGCAATGGTGGCCTATTGCTTAGGCCTGGATGGACAATGCTTGGCAAAGTGACCATACTTGTCACATCTAAAGCATTGGACTTTGGATAAGTCTCTCTTCTTCTTGAAGGCGGGAGCACCATCATTTCCTTTATCTCGATTCCTCTTGAAGAATCCTTTCTTCCCATCTTTTCCTTTCTTCTTCGAAGAGTGAGAGGCGAGAACATGAATATCTTCATTAGTTGAACTTTGACCAACGCCTCTAGCCACCAACCTTGACTCCTATTGAACGCAGTCGGCCCTCAAATGATCAAACTTAGGAAGTTTGGATCTTGCACTGATTCCTTGAATGTAGGACTCCCATGATAAAGGAAGACCATTAAGAGCAAGCATGGTCAAGTCCTTATCATCAACCACATGACCAATTGTAGAGAGCTGATCTCTCAATTCCGAAATCCTCATGAAATAGGCAATCACTGTTTCTCCTTTCTCCATCTTCACATGGTGTAGTTGTTGCTTCAGTGCAAGTGCTCGGCTGGTGTTGTTGATTTTGTACATCTCCTCCAATGTTTTGAACATGTCCCTTGCCGTCTTCAACTTGGAAACAATCAGAACAATATGATCTTTAGCGGAATCAACCAACATCTTAGCTTTTCTTTGCCAATGTAAACAACATCTTTGCAGCTTCTCATGCCTCTGCAGATTAAGACTTTGAATTCTCCACAAACTCAACCCAGGTAAACCTCTTCCAGTGAGCAGTTTTTGGTCTCACTTGTTGTGTGGTTGGATTACTCCCACTCAAGATTATCGCCCGAATTTTTAAGACCATTCACCATCTTGACTAAATAGAGATGGGCAAGATTATGAAAAGGGAATAAGAGGTATATTTTGCAATACTTGGATCTGATCAAGATCTTACGCTTTAAAACACAACTCGATACCATGACCAATTTTGCAATTCAAGTTTCATGCCTTGCGAAACAATTCAAATCAGACCTTTCGACATATATTCACCCAGCAGAGGAACACTAAACTTTCTCAAGCGTCTAAAGAAAAATAAATAAATAACACAAAATAATTGTTAAATTCCAAACATGAGTAATTACGATTTAAATATAATTATAATTACCGGTAGAAATATTATAATTATGAATATAATATTAATGATAAATATGAGAATTATCAAATACACAAAATATAATATACAAATTATAAATGAATGTAAAATACAAAATATTAAACAATACAAGCAATTGATATTCTTAAACCATTATTATAATAATAAAATATTAGCAAATAAAATAAATATCAATATATATATGGGATGTAAGTCTGAATATTGCTATAAATAAAGATAATACAATTATAATAATTATTATTACAATAAACATCCAAATATATATATATAAATATATTTAGCAATTTAAATATCACTATAAATAATATTATAAATATCATGCAACTATCAAATAGAATAATTGGTATAACTAAAATTATTAGTAACTAATTAATACCAAATTATTCACCAAGCAATTTATTTATCTACAGCTATTTATACCCGATATTATTTGCAAACTATTATTAAGTGATATTATTTGCAAACTATTATTAAGTGATATTATTTGGAATCGCATGAGTCAACCCAAAAAGCTTTACACCAATCAGAATTTGATCAAAGGCAACAATCAAAAGATATGACTTTTCAAAAGGTAACACGTTTGCAAGGTATTTTAGAAACGACGTCTTTTAAGAGGAGGGAAATAGAGGAAAGAAGAGGACATCGAATAAAGAAAAAGCTGACATATCTCTGCAATCCGATAACAGTAAGGGCAATGCAAGTCTAAAAGGAGAAATAGGAAAGTAACGGGCATTAAAAAGAGAACACAGCCGGCATAATAGAATATATGAAATCTTATCTTGCTAAGGATTATTCATATTCATATTCAATTGAATAGAAGGGAAGAAAAAATCATCACCGCTGGAAGTAACTATTACCATATGGGGAATTAAGATAGATATATGCTGAAATCACTGTCAGCAAACTGAGTCAGAAATCAGAGGTGTGCTGGTTTTAGGTAAGTTTAAATATGATTGTTAATATATATATATATATATATATAATTAGTAATGATTATAGTATGTATATATGAAATAAATATATATATAAATAATTAGTAATGATTATGGTTTATATATTTATATGTGAATACGTATATAGATGTACGCTTTATAGGTGATTATGCAATAATGATGTTTGTGGCAATTATTGAGATTCATAAGTAATAATAACTCTATTCGTTCGCAAGGATGATAAGTGGTATAACGGAATTCCATCTATGGGATCTTGAAAGATGATTGATATCTACTCTGATGTTTTTATTAAATATATGATTTAGAATCATAAAGTGATAAGGAGGAAATGAATAAACCTTGGACAAGAACGAAATATTTATATCATCTTGATCTTATTGGATGTTATTACTGAAATTTTTTGATCTCTAATGTTTCTAATGTCTCCTTGAGAAACACTTTGAATGTAAGATTCAAGTTTAAGTGCTTCCACCAGAAAGGGGTCATTACAAAACACAGCAGATACCCTGGGAAAACCCTCCTCTTGAGGGAGAAAAACCCAGCAACAATATATCTCTTATATATTGAATCAATACAACAATGATCTCCTTACAAGAGGCCGATATGCAAGCCCAAATACAAGCACCAATGAATGATGCAACACAGCAATACAAGAAGACAATTCGTTGATGAAAAACTCAGCCTCTAAAAATATCGAACTGCCTTGAGAAGAACTCGCACTTGTGATGGAGAACGAACTAGGATGAAATATGAATGATCCACAATGAGAGATATCATCGAATATGTATACAAATGGTGGGGAAAGGACGTAACCTTTCAAGACAAGTCAGCCACAAGAGAGAACACATCTCATCTAAGAATCGTGACCCAAAGGAAGGAGGATGACTCTAAAAAATCGCGTCCTTATGAAGAACGAGGTCGGCCTCATTAAATTGCAACTCTTCATCCATCGTGCCTCTTCATTAATAAATGTAATTGATGTCTCTTCATAACAACATGTCGGTCTTAACAAATAAATGTCACTCTTCAATAATTGTGCCTCTTGATGACTCAATAAATTAAATAGCCATAGGCTATAATTTAATTTATCACAAGGAGATCGCTGGAAGAAGCAGCCCGGCGCTGCTAATAACATCAACAGGCAGCCCATTCAACTTTCCCATGCCTAAAGGTTCTTTCCATCCTTTTGGATGAGATTACCCTTGGGGATCCATCGAATAATCCATGTAAGATTACTTCTTGTCCGTTATGTTGGAAACTAAGCTCCATTTTCTGGAAGTCTTGGTAAAATTGCCCCAAAGAGTACAGCCATTGGATGCCCAAGACTACATCCGTGTCCCATATTTACAACATTGAAGTCTTCTTAAATTGGGTGCCTTCCCAAGATGATGCTTAGTTGCGGTACTCTTCTTGTGCATGAGGTATTAAACACATCAGCCATGGCTACCTTAAAGCCCTCAAAATTTTCAGCTTCCAAATTCATTCTTGCAACCAATCCTTCGTCAATAAAGTTGTGTGTGGCACCACTATCCACTAGTATGGTCGCCTTTTGTCCCTTATGAACACTACGAATTCGAAAGGGATGGTACTTGGATGCTTTTGAGATTGCAGCTAGGGTTCCATAGTCTTCTTCCTCGAACCTTCCCTTCTTGCTCGGAGTTTCACTTTCTTCTTCCCATAGTTCTTCGTCAGATAATGCCTCTAGATTATGTACTTGTCTTTGGCACTTATGTCCTATCTCCCATTTTCCCTTGCATTTAAAACACAATACTTGCCTTTGAAACTTTGTCTTGTCTTCCCAAGTCATGTGTGTTTGAGAAGGTAATGGCTTGGGTTGCCAATTTCTTTTATAGGGAATTTGGTTATGTGATTTGGATGGCATATTCTTGGGTTGGCTCTTCTCCTTCGTTGATGTGGTTTCCAATCATAGGGCCTTTTGAATAGCATCTTGGAGGGTTGTGAGGTCAAAAGCACTCACCAAACCTCGAATTGTCTCTAATAGCCCTTCGATAAATAGGTACGTTAGTCTTTTCTCCGTAATCCCTAGTACAATGACGAAGATCCTTTGGAATTTGGTGACATAGTCCTCCACAGACCCTTTTTGTTTTAATTGGGTTAATCCTTTGAAGTGCCTTTCGAGGTTTTTTTGGTCGAATCAATCCATGAGCTTTTGTGTGAACTCATTATATGTTGTTATATTTTTGTGTCCTTGTGTAATAATGCCATGGTGCCACCGATCATGTGCAACCCCTTCTAAATGTAAAATGGCAAACTTGATAGTTTCTTCCTTGTCATGGGGCTAAGGGAAAAGTAGGTATCCAATTTTTGGACCCATGAATGTGATGTGACCTTTCCCAACCCATCAAAGTTGGGGAGAGTCATTTTAGTCACCCTTTGACATAAGTCTTTATCTGTTTCACTTTCTACAAGTAGTTTGTGATCTTGTATCATAATAAGCCTCAAATGGGATATCTCTCTTAATTTCAGGCTCTAACCTTGAGTAAGCTGCAACAATTTCATCAAAGTCCTTAATTTGTGGATTATTTTCTTCTTCTTCCCTAGCTGGCCCTTCCCTAGGTAGGAAAGAGGGTTTTGTTGCCCTAGGTGTTGACTTTAATAGTGATATGATGGTGATATGTTATTATTTTCCGAGTGGTTTGAGTTTACATCTCTTCCATTTGTTAGGTTGGGCTTAAGGGCATTGATGGTATTATTCATGTTTTGTAAGGTTTGGAGGAGCACTTGAGTTGTCATTTCATTTTGCTCCATGAAGGCTTGGATTGTTCTTTCATTCTATTCCATGAAGGCTCTCAATTCGTTTCCTAGTTGTTCACTCATTTTGTTGCTTTGGTTAGGGTTGCCTTTTTCCACACATTTCCTTCTTTCTCTTTCTAAAGCCCTTTGAGTCCTTTGACTTAATTGCATAAACTATCCTTCTTGATCCTCAAGTTGGCAGGATCATGGCTTTGATACAACTGTAATGTCCCCTTCTTACGATATTCCTAGATTTTGCCCTAAAAACACAATTAGAATCCAAAATACGAAATTTGAAGCATTTGAGATTGTAGATTTACCAATTGAAATGCCTTTATAAATATAAATCCTGGTGTAGGTCCTGCATACAAAATTAGTCACTATAAATTGACATTAGATCATAAGCCATGAAAATATACATACTAATCATTAGTGAACAACATGATATCCATGAACATTAGTCACGTAAAAATCTAATTAAAGCAATAGCCATTCCAATGTGGATTCCCCATAATAATGTCATTAGGAATTCGTCGAAATGGTTGTAAACCATAGTCTCAAGGTTGGTCGCCCTAGTACTGCAAGAGCATGGAAGGTGGGCTGCCCTTCCATCCCTCAGTCCACCTTGGAGGCGCTCCATCCTCCTTTATCAAGCCCAGGAGCACTTATTCACCTCCTAGCCCACGAGTGCTCCATCTCGAGGTGGCGTGCTTGATAAGAGCATGAAGACTACCTCCCTTCCATCAAGCCTCGGAGCACACATTTGCCTCCTAGCCCACAAGCGCTCCATCTCGGGGGTGGCGAGTCACTCAGGCCTTCACCTCTCGTAATCTCGAAAGGTTGATTGGCCTTCTTGTTTTGCAATCACTTCTCTAAATTCAAAATAGATTAGTATAAGAATCTATTATTCATATCTATAACAAAGGAAGAATCATAGTTACTTATAACATAGCAGCATTAATTGTTTGGGGAAAAAATTGGCAAACCAAAAGTCCAAGATTTTTTGAAAAAATCAGGAAAAAAAGGGGAAAAAATCGAATTTACAAAAAAACACAAAAAATTGAAGAAAAACAGTCAAACTACTATTTTTTAAAATTTAATGGCATTTCCATAGCATACAGACATTGAGAGAAAATAAAATACAGAGTTCAATGACAATCCATGAATTATAGAAAATAGTTTTTCGTTGGTTATATTCATATCGTTGATTACATTGCACAAAACATACTACAACTGCATAAATATCAGATGGTGACAGTTGTCAAAATGTCTATTACAATATAGTTTGTGACGTTGTACAAAGTCAACCTATAAACTAAGTACAAAGTTCCAAAAAAATCAATTGTAGCAAATGACGTGCTAGAGGGAAGAAGTTCCCGATGATGAAGCTCCTTGTCTATGCTACCACATTTTTCAAACAGTTCACTGCCTTGCTGCTGCTATGGCTAAAAGCCTAAAACGAGTGCTTTCGAACAAGCTATGGATGCTTGGAAAAAATATATCAAAGCATAATAGTAAGCAATAGCATAGACAAAAGACTGAACTGTTTGAAAAAATGCCTTAAAGAAATGTGGTCACGTGGTGATGGAATGCCATGACAATCCATATTGCTGCCTTGCTACTATATGGATTGTCATGGTATTCCATCACCATGAGACCACATTTTTTTGAGGCATTTTTCAAACAAGCTATGGATGCTTGGAAAAAATATATCAAAGCATAATAGTAAGCAATAGCATAGACAAGAGAGTGAACTGTTTGAGAAAATGCTTCAAAGAAATGTGGTCTCATGGTGATCGAATGCCATGACAATCCATAGCATTTTATCATGGCATTCATCATGGCATTCCATCACCATGAGACCACATTTCTTTGAGGCATTTTTTCAAACAATTCACTGCCTTGCTGCTATGGCTGAAAGCCTAAAACAGGGGCTTTGGAACAAGCTATGGATGCTTGGAAAAAATCTATCAAAGAATAATAGTAAGCAACAAGCTATGGTCTCATGATTTTTTTTTCCGTGCGAAAATCAGCATGATGTTATTCGCATTTTTTTGCAGGTTTTAAACACGTTTTTTGGCGATTTTGCAGTTTTAAACGGGAAGAAATCATTGACCAAAAGGTCAACGATTTTTTCAAAAAATCGGGGAAAAAATCGTCCAACCTGCAGATTTTTTAAAAATCGCAATTAATCAGGATTTTTTGCAGATTTATGCTTCTATGACTTATAATAATCAATAATTGCTGCCATAGAAGCATAAATATGCAAAAAATCCCAATTAACTGTGATGTCGTCTACGCCTGTCAAGGTGTCCAAATCAACTACTAGATTCACTTGATGTAAGTCGGTGTCGAGTTTTTTCACAAAATCGTGACTCAAGACCAATTTGGTCTTGAATTCGATTTGAGAGAACTGCATACTAGAAAACTAGAAGAATGACTGGGAACACGACTATGCTTGAACAATTTTTCACAGAGGCTAAAAATAGCTTCACCGAGGCAATTTTTTTTGAAAAATTCTATGACTATTAAATATATTAAATAATGTAATATTAATGGTCATCTTAGTCGTCTTTAGTTAGTTTAGATAGTTTCTAAATTTGTCTTCAGTCTACGATCGTTTCTTTTAGAAACATCGTCTCTTGTAAATCTATATAAGGAACTTTCGTTCCTCTATTTAATACATCGAATATTTTATCATGGTATCAAAGCGGGTCGATGGGCTTTGTTAGGATTTGGCGAATTTTTTAAAGAAAACTTCGTAGCCCTCTCTACATGGAATTTATTCTAGAAATTTTTTAATCGGTTTTTAATGAAAAAAATGACTGCTTTTTTTGAGGGTTTCTTTGTTCGTGATTTTTCGTGGGTCTATTCAGGAGTTCGTGTTCGATTTTCTCCTCACCGCGACTAGGGTTCGCTGGTGATTTTGGAGTGTTGTTGTCTCTGCCCTTCTTCGTGCGGGTTTATCTGCAGGGTCGCAACTTCTGTTATCGCATGGTGGAAGGGTTTCTCAGGCACGCGACATATTTCTTCGCGTTTTTTGGTCTCTGGTCGCGTCGTGCCCTATTCTCCCTTCCACGCGCCTCTGCAACACACGGTTTCACGGCAGCCAATTTTTTGCATCTCTGGTCGGTTCTTTTTGCACTAGGGCACATGTTTAATCTCCTCCTCTGGCTGCGATTTTGAAAGACATTAAGCCACGATCTTCAACCTTCATTTGGACGCAGATTTGTTTATTTCTATCTAAGCACATCTTTCTTGGCGTTTCTGGTGCTGTGCGTTTTTCTGGTGTTAAATGGCGACCAGTTTCTTGTAAATTTTAATGATCAGATTTAATGCACAGAAAATTAATTCAAATCAGACACAATAACACAGCAGATACCCTGGGAAAACCCTCCTCTTGAGGGAGAAAAACCCAACAACAAAGATCTCTCTTATATATATAAATAGTGGCAACAATTCTCTTTACAATGAGACCAATCACAAGGCCAATATTCAGCACCTATACAAGATGCAATGACAGATAATAATTTGCACCTCCTTAATATCTAAATCTGCCCTTGAAGAAATTCGCAACCTGCTCTTGAGGAAATTCGCACTTGAATGAAGTAATGAATCGAACTTGTTTGATGTGTAAATGAGAACAAATGATCTTCTATATATACACAATGATAGAGAGGTCGCACCTCTTGAAGAGATAAGTCGGCCACCATACAAAATATAATTACAAGGATAGGAGGTTGGCCTCAAATAACAAATGCCTTTTCTATTTATGACACAACCAATAGAGAGAAAGTCGGCACACATAGAAACTAGTGCCAACCAATTAAATCGCACCTCTTTATGGATAGAGGACTCTATAAATTAAATAGCACTCTAGCTATTATTTAATTTATTTAATCAACAATAATAGGCTGGAAGAATGCAACTAAAGCAGAATGTTATCATCAACACTCCCTCTCAGCTAGGGAGTAGACTTCCAGCTGCACAGGACATATCATCTCAACATGATGTCCATCACATTGGCTACAACCAAATGTGAAAAGAAGAATATCACCTCAACGTGATATTAGATATCGCCTCAACACGATATCAACCATAATGGCTACAACCATACTATGATAAGCACAAGTGTTCATCATTTGCGTGATGTTGTCACCTCAACGTGACTTTCACCATGACTCTCTCAGAGGGTGAAACACAAGTACAACATATGTCATGGAGTCACACACATGACATCCACCATGACTCAGCTTAGAGGGTGGAAACAGGGCTTTCACCTCCGTCTCAAAGAGAAATGCATTAACAGGGCTTGCACCTCAAATTCCGCAAAATCTCGGGAAAATGCATTAACAAAGTTCACCTCGAATTTCTCTCACAGAGAAGAACTCATTAAACAAGTCTCACTGATACTGAGACTCTTTCTCAGTCAAGGCTGGATTCTCCACCATACCAAGCTTATCTTGAAATTACACAAACTTTATCCTGGAGAGAGGCTTGGTGAGAATATGTCGCGTACTCATCGATGTTGATGTGCCTCAAACATACAACCTTCCATGATACCATATCCTAATGTGGTGGTACTTTATCTCCAACATGCTTGGTTACATCTTGGAACACAAGATTAATGACTTCACACAACTCAGTTATCACAATGAATCGCGGGCTCCATTGATTGTCCAAACAATCCTACAAGGGCTTCCTGAAGCCCTGCACAACTAGAGTTGCCATACAAGCTGCAATACTCTTGCCCCTGCGGTGTACTCGATGCTCACGGATAGCATTTCCTTCCCTCGCACCGAGGAAATCATGGCAGAACCCAAACTGAAGCAACAGCGAGAGGTGCTCTTCCGATCCGTGACACAACCTGCCCAATCAGTAAAACCAAGTAACTCCAAGTCTGCGTCTGAAGTGTACTTCAACCCATATCCAACTGTGCCACACAAGTATCTCAGGATATGTTTAGCTACAACAAGATGTATCTGTCTCGGATCACGCATAAATACAGCTAAGTGCGCCTGCGTAACAAATGTCGGGGTCTGGTGTTAACTAGATACATGAAAAGTCAATTAGTTGTCTATATAAGGTAGGATCCACCAAGTCTGAATTAGTTGCAGCCTCCTTCAACTTGTGTAAGTTGGACTCCATAGGTGTGGACATGGATTTGCAATCCATCATACCAAATCTCTTAAGTATATCAATGGTGTACTTTCCTTGACTTAGAATCATCTCATTTGGTTTCTGCCAGACTTCTAATCCAAGGAAGTAATGCATGAGCCCAAGGTCCTTCATCTCAAATTCCGAAGTCAACTCCTTCTTACACTCAAGAATCAGGTGATCTTCTCCAGTAAGGATCGGATCGTCAACATATAAACCCGGAATGTCCGCCGCCATTGAAGTTACCTTAGTAGAATTAGAGTCGGCATCATTCTTCAAAGCCCAAACTTGATAAGTGATCAATCCTTTGTACCATTACACGAGGAGCACCTTAAGACCATACAAGGCCTTCTTGACACGACATGTGACTCCCCTTCCCACTTGAACCCCTCAAATCCATCGAGGTTGCTCTATATAAACTTCTTCCTCAATGCACTCCATTAGAAACATTGTCTTCCATTCATTTGGTGAATCTTCCATCCTCTAGATGCAGCAATAGCAATGATGGTTCTAATAGAAGTATAGCAACAACGGGGTAAAATGTTTCTTCATAATCCAACTCCCTCTTCGAGAACCAGCCACAAATCTTGCTTTGTACTTCTCAATGCTTCCATCTGTAGCATGCTTAATCTTGAATAGCCATTTAGAAGATACCACAGACTTGCCCTCGGGTCTAGGAACAATGTCCCAAACATCATTCTTAAGAATTGACTGATACTCCTCTGTCATAGCATCTTTCCAAACCTGATGACTAGATGCTTCCTCAACACAGGTAGGCTCGGATTCTATAATCTAACTCATCAAGGCAACATAACTGGAGAACTTATGTGGCCTTTTGCTTTCTTTGAATGTGCCTCTAGGAGCTGCAAAACTTTCAGCCTCTTGCATAGTACGACTGGCCCATAGAGGTCTCTTTCTCCCAACAACAATGTCAGTAGGACCATCAGTAGGTTCCAAGGGTTCAACAGGATCACTATCTTCTTTTGGTTCTGAAGTCTCCCTCTGAATCTCAGTAGTATGGTCAACTTCCATATCCTGAGGAGACTCTTCATTATCAATCTCCATATGAATCCCCCTGGATCTCCTGAATGCGACATCTTCCTCGAATGTTACATCCCTACTGATCTCGATCAACTTCTGACCTGGAATGTATATTATGTAGGCTTTTGATGTCTCACTATAACCCACAAATATTCCCTTCTTGCCAGAAGGCTCCAACTTGGTTCTCTTTTCCTTGGGGACATGAATATAGACAGGACATCCAAAGATCCTCAAATGACTGACTTCAGGCTTCTTCCCTGTAAAAGCTTCTTCCGGAGTCATGTTTTCCAGGACCTTATGAGGACTTCTATTCTAAACATATACAGCCGTCCTGGAAGCTTCTACCCATAAGAAGGTATGCAAATCTTGATCATGAATCATGGCCTTTGTTGCTTCCACGATTGTCCTGTTCTTTCTTTCTGCAACACCATTTTGTTGAGGATTATAGGGAACACAGAACTCCCTCTTAATCCCTACATCAATAATAAAATTCCGAAAACTGCCAAAGGTGTATTCTCCACCATTGTCAGATCTGAGGACTTTAATTCTTTTACCAAAAAGATTTTCTACCAAGGCTTTAAACTCTTTAAACCTATCCAACACTTCCTCAAACTCTTTAGATTTCAAAAAATAAATCCAAGTCTTCCTAGAGTGGTCATCAATAAAAAGAACATAATACAAGAATCCACTCAAAGACGGAACAAACATAGGACCACATAAATCAAAATGAATAAGGTCTAAAATACACTTAAATCTATTTTCTCTACTGAAAAAGAGGCACATATTCTTACGCAATGCATATTGCAATACCTTCATGCTCTGGTTGAACTTAGGAAGCTGAGCACCATCTTCTCCATGATAGGTAAAGGCCTTGCGGAAGTGTGGGTGAGCCAATCTCCCTATGCCAAAGATCACATAGACTTGAAGAATCATGAATAGCGCTTGTAAAGGGCGTGTGCAGACCTATGGGGAACTCATGCTCAATTACTTGAGCATCCTTGAATCTAGAGTTCTCCAACCACACTAGAACTTTGCCTTTGGAGAAGGCAACATGATATCCTTTATCTTCCAAGGCTGAAATAGAAATAAGATTGTGCTTGATTCCAGGAACATAAAGAACATTACTCAACTGAAGTGTGATGCCGGAATCCAAATGAAGTGAAGAGGTCCCAAATCCTTTCACGGAGTAGCTAGCATCATCTCCAATAATGACTTGCTTGGAAGACTCCTTCTCCACCAAACTTGATAAGTGCTCCTTAAAACCAGTGATATGTCGTGAAGCACCACTGTCGATCAGCCAAGTGTTGGTGTCGTTAGGTACACTGCTTGCCAATGCTGAGTAGAACAAATATTCAGTTGAATCCTTTTGCGGAGAAGCATCATCAACATCCACAACGGTAACTTGTTGCTTAGGTCTAGTTGGACAATACTTGTCGAAGTGCCCAAACTTATCGCACCTAAAGCATTGAATCTTGGACATATCCCTCTTCTTCTTGAATGGAGGTGCATCATCATTTCCCTTGTCCCGATTCCTCTTGAAGAATCCTTTCCTGCCATCTTTTCCTTTCTTCTTTGAAGCATGGGAGGCGAGAACATGAAAGTCTTCATTCTTTGAACTTTGACCAACGCCTCTTGCCACCAACCTTGATTCCTCTTGAATGCAATCTGATCTTAGGCGATCAAACTTAGGCAATTTTGATCTTGCACTGATTCCCTGAATGTAAGATTCCCAAGACAAAGGTAGACCATTGAGAGCAAGCATAGTCGGTCTTTGTCATCAACCATATGCCCTAATACCGGAGGTGATCTCTCCTCAAATCTACGGAAATCCTCATAAAAGTAATATTGATCAGCAGTTCACCTTTGCATACATCTTCACATGATGAAGTTGTTGCTTGATTAAGCGCTTAAGCTGGTATTGTTGGTTGTTACATCTCTTCAATGTTTTGAACTTATGTCTCTCGACATCTTCAACTTAGGGCGATGGGCACAATGATCCTTATTTGAATCAACCAATATCTTCATTGCTTTAATATCTTTCTTCACCCATTGTAACTTCGCTTCTTCCTCCTCAGGTTCAGGAACACTGGACTCTACGAACTCACCCAAGTCATTTTCATGCAAGGTAAGCATGATCCTAAACCTCCATGATGTGAAGTTAGATGCACCCTCGAGTCTATCCTCGATCTTCAACCCGTCCACCATCTTGACTAATGTAGATAGATGAACAACTAGGGTATTGCTGATTAGGAATAATCTGATCACGATCCTCTCAAACCCGCTTTGATACCATGTAAATTTTAATGATCAGATTTAATGCACAGAAAATTAATTCAAATCAGACACAATAACACAACAGATACCCTGGGAAAACCCTCCTCTTGAGGGAGAAAAACCCAGCAACAAAGATCTCTCTTATATATATAAATAGTGGCAACAATTCTCTTTACAATGGGGCCAATCACAAGGCCAATAGTCAGCACCTACACAAGATGCAATGACAGATAATAATCTGCACCTCCTTAATATCCAAATCTGCCCTTGAAGAAATTCGCAACGCTCTTGAAATTGCATGAATGAGTTATTTATTACTAAATAAATTTGCAGCATTCCTTCTTAAATTAGGCCAAATCTTGTTAAAATGCCATGAAAGGCCAGTTCATAGAATCTTGGTGGGTTTCTGTCAAGGAACACATGTACAAAATTCTGAAAAATTGAAAATTAGGGTTTTTTCCCCTATTTTTAGGGAAATCCCCCGAAAATAGGACCTTCCCAGAAATGACCGAAAATGATTTTGATAGGCTTAAAAGGCTTCACGATCACATTGGTCAAGTCAGAATCATCAAAAGACACGTTTTACTCTGGTGGGTCTATTTCTCTTTTTCAGGAACAAAGTTAGGAGCTCCACAGCCATTAATGGCAGATTGGCCAGTACCAGGTGCTGAAAGCTAAGCTTCAAAAGCTTCAACGACACAACCATGGCGGAAAAGGTCGAAAAAGATGCTGTTTGACGAAGGAGATTCCTGAAAACGAAAAAGGTCAAAATTTGACTAACTCTAGAGATGTTACGAAGGGGAGATTGCTCACATGTTGAAAAGGCGCCTTTTTCAAGCAGGGGCGCCCATGATCTTTGAAGGTCAAATGAAGTCAGTAAGATCATCCGAAGCAATCATTCTCAACGTTTGATTGCTGGCTCAACAGTGAAACAAACATCCAAATCATCTGATGAATGGATCGTAAGCGGCTGCTGACAAAGCAAAAAGAGGCAGTTGAGGAACTATCAGGAAACCACAGATAAACGATGAAGTTCTAAGAAAAAGAGCCTTTTCAAAAGAAAGGCGCCCTTTCTTTTGGACTTCCAGATGCTGACCAATGACAAAAGGCTTCCTTTGATGACCTTCTCAGCTCAAGCAAATCTCGGAAACGCAACTGCAAGCATCAATACCTGACAGAGCAGTCAACGGATAATCTGGATCAAAGTAGGCAACTTGTCAGATGAAAATAATCAAGCTAAAAGGCAAAACCGCCCTTTTCAAGGAGGGGCGCCCTTGGATAAAGGAACCCTAATTTGAGATCCAGATTTCCCGAAGACAGTCATTCTTAGCAGAACAGAGCTGGGTACCTGATGAAACATCAAGTGAAAACATCTGACTCTCCGATCAACGAGAAATCCAGATCAAGGCACGAGAGGTCATTTCAGAAAGCTGAAGAAAGAAGATTGAAAAAATCACTAAGGCACTGGCAAAAGCGCCTTTCCATTCTTTTGGAGCCCTAAACTCAGCTTTTTATCATCATCTCTCCCAGGCACTTCTCTTCAATTTGGATCTAGCTCCGCAGTGAATGTGTCTGTGACGTCTCAGGATCAACAGACAACGCTAGATTCAGGATCAAACAGAGGGTTTTCAGGAGAAAAATACTTGAAAAACTTGCAAAAGACCAAAAGGGACGCCCAAAAGAAGTCAAAGGTCATTTGTTGACTAAAGTCAAAAGCTTTTTGAGTTAAAGTTGGCTAAAACGCTCCACGATTGGTGGAAATCACCTTTTTAACTTTAGATCAAGCCAAAATCACCTTTTGAGCTTGAGTCAGGTCCCCAAATTTGTGGATTAGAAGCTTAGACATATATATTCAAGGTGAAGGCGTCCATTTCATTATTTCATTGCAGGTTGAAAGATAAAAACAGCCACAAAGCTCTCAAGGACGCCATTGAAGATCTGAAGGAGGTTTTCATCCGTTCTTCATTTTTATTGCAGATCTGAAGCAGGAAAGGATTGCTATTTTTGAGGATTGGACTAGAGATAGATTTTTTCAAGAAGATCAGATAAAACTTCCAATCCATCTTCTGTCTTTTTCCTCTCTTCTTGTCTTAGGTTTTTCTGCTTACATTGGCGGAAAGCAACAAGCTACATCAAGATTAAGATTGTGGATAGATTCGGCGGTATTTTTACGGAGAGCCGCATCTGGAAACCGATTTTCCAAATCAACAAACTTGCTGCTATTTTTAGGGGTTTTCGAAAAAAGTTGAATCAAATTCGAGGCCGGGTTTGTTCGGCATTGAAGCCACAGACAAAACCCATGTACTTAATTTTTCCGAAAAAATACTTCTCAGCAGGGCGCTATTTTTAAGGGTTTCCGAAAATCATCTGAACTAGGTCAAGCTTACAGTCAATCTTCAAGTTTTTCAGGATGCAGTACTCCCAGGTACAGTACGAGACCAAGACGGTCTTGCTCCATGATTACCTGAAAACAGTTGACACAAATTTACACCAAGTAAATCCAGTGGTCGATTTGGAGCAGCTAGAAGGCATGAATCAAATCACATTGCAGAATATTGAAGAATCCGGGTTGCTGCAAGCCGCATCAATTCCCATCACACTACAAAGCGTAGAACTTGTAATTGCTTGTATCAAGCATTACAACCCTACCACCAGAGAAATCAGAGCAGCAGATGGAAGAATTGTTTGCAGTTTAAAGCCTCAGGATATTGAAAGGTGTTTTGATATTCCATCATGTCCTAACAGCAAAGTCATATCAGTGACGGAATGTGAGAAAGCATTTGAGACAGCTAAGGACAAATGTCAAAGGATAATGGCCGAAAAATGGCTAAAAGTGACAAAGGCAAGCTTGCCTAAGTTGTTGGGACGAGGAGAATGTAAAGATGAGTACACAGTGTTAATCACTCTACTCAATAGAATCACTAGAGAAGAAGATGGTCGTCAATTCCAGCCATGGATGTACTATGTCATCGCTAAAATCATTGGCAGGAGGGAATATTACGACTGGGCCACTTTGATCAGTGACACACTCCACCGACAAATCACTGGGTATCTAGAAGTTATTGAACAATGTGGGAACCTTAGGTGTGCAGAAGGTTCACAAGTTTTTCACACGCCTTGAGTTTACTCAAGCAGAAAGACACTTCAAGAAGACAAGTGATCACTTCACCATGCACATAGTTCGTGAGCTTAACAATGAGATGCACGTGCGTATTTCACAGACAGCCAGAGAGGCAATGGCGGATTGGGCAGATTGGTTCATCCAATTTCCCACATTCTCCTACATACGCGTGTATGGCTACATTGGCCACCCCGCCATGCTACCAAGACACCCTTCGGATAGGGTAGTCTTCATGGAGTTCCTGAGACAGTTGTCCGAGGTTCATATCCACTTGCGCTTGAAGAGGAAGACAGCTGTTAACTTTCCCGTTGAAATGGGACTATATAGATGTGGATTCGCGGCAGATGCAAAGATGATGGGTCAAGAAACAACGAGGTTTAACCTCAAGTATCTCATTAATAGAAGATCCTATGATCCCAGAGGACTCTATGCAGCACACCTCGAGCAACACTCGTCACATAAGTCTTCTATGGAAGATTATTGGGTTAATTGTAAAGACGAGTATGAAGTCCGAAGAAGGAACTATAGCAGATTCAGACTCCCACAAATTGCTGATTTCATGTCAGCAGACATTGAGGGCCTGTCAGATGATGAAGGGGAAGTCATTCTCCCCTCATTTTTCGCAGATTCAGTTGACTCCCAACCACTCCCGAGAGTGGATTGGTATGCCAAAGAGGATACATCTATAGAAGAAAGAACGAGTAGAGTGGTTAGAAATAGCCAACTCTATCTCGACAGCAAGAAATCAAGGAAGGTGATACCTCACAGAACAGAGCCGCCACAGGTTCAGTCTACACCACCTTCCACTTCAAGAAGGAAACCTAGACAAAAGCAATGGTGCAATCCTCCCCGAGGAATGAGGATGTCAAAACCTAGAACACAGAGGACACCAGTGGAGTAAGCCACACATAGTCCTGACATAACTGGGCGGGTATTGCTGCTGCCCCGTAACAAAGAGAGTAGAGACCTACACCCCTCGATTCAGCCAGGTTATCACGAGGGAACGTTACAATGAAGCTGCTGGAAGCTACAAACCAAAGGGTCGTAAACCAATGCATGAAGCAAATAACAAGAGAGAAGGCAAGCAGCAGCAGAAACGGTGCCTGTTATGGAAACAGAGCCGCCCATATCACTAGTATCACAGCGAACACAGGTCCTCATCGACTTGGATTCGCCACCGAGAGACATTACTCCAGCACAGTCTCCCACATCTAGCATTCAAGGGCCTCCCAGCTCTTGCCGAGATTCTATTTGGCCGAAGGCTTCCAGGAAGAAAGAGGGAAATCCCTCGCATGAACTCTTCTGACTTTACCACCTCGGCCTCACGCCCCACAAGCAAGACACGCTTCTAAGTGAAGAGTAAGTTAAAGAAACAAGTTCACATAGAAAGGAATACAGAGTGTGAGATCATCATAGAGACTGCCGCTCCACCAGTAGAGAAAAACATACACGAGGTTCAAGTAGAGGACTACACTTTGTCTCAACTTAACCTCGGGAAGACTACGCGACAGGTGGAGGCGGATCTTCTCAGAATAGCTTCGGTGAGCGCACAAGAAAGAATGGCCAAGGATGGTAAAGAAAAGGCAGCCTTAAAGGCTGAAAATCAGAAACTGAGGTCTTACATAACCAGCTTGATACATGGCACACCAAACGTCTCAACCTTACCAGCAGGACTACTAGATCTCCCTGCCGAACAAAATCATCGGCAATTGTTAACATTCGGCAAACACTTGAGAAATCAAGTGGAAGAGTTTGTTCTCAAAGGTAGATGCGTACTGGAAAACCTATACCAGTTACGGGATAGAGCACATGAACTTCGTGTGGAGATCCAGCAGTCGGAACAGAGGATTGCAGAAAAGAGGCTTGAAGACGAAAGTACAATTGCAGATTTGCAATTAGCATATCAATCAGTATACTCCGAGGAAAACAAGCAACATCTTTTTGCTTGGAAGGAACAATTGGCGTACAAGGTGAAAGCCTACGACGCTCATTCAGTAGAGTTGATTGATTACAGAAGGGTGGTTGCCACTATTATCAACTTCGCAAGAATGTTGGTAATATCTTTCCCTTGCATGGAATATCAGCGTGAGGGAGGAGAATACGTCGAGTTGGTGACTGTACAAAACCAGTTCAGGGATGTCATCCGCAGCACCTTTCTTGACGATCCAGAGGGTTGTAAGCTGGCTAAGGTAGCAGCTTTATCAACCAAGTTAGAAGAGGCAGCATCTCAGTGTATTGACTTCGGAAATCAGCTCACAACGGGTGAGGTCATGCTCCGATGCCACGTCATCATCCTACAAAGCATTAACTCCCCGGAAGCCGATGAAGTCAATCAATGGATTGAGACACTGTTGATTAATGGCGAGCTATAAATGCACCAGAAAAGGACGCCATACATCCTCCAAGTGGCATTCATGAGACTTGAGTTGACTTGATGCTTCTTTCCAAGTCAACTCAAGGTGCTATTAAATGTAGTTGGAGTTAACTTGATGCTTCTTTCCAAGTTTAACTCCACTTTCCTTAAATCATGCATTGTCAGATCCCACTAATTAAGGATGTCTAATTGACTTCCATGATTTGTGGATCTTAGATCTCCACTAAATGTGGATGTCTATTTTAGAGGGAGACTTTACATTTAAGTTCACCTTTAGTTTGCTTTCAGTCGACTGAAGTAGTTTCCAGCAAATGACTCTTTTTATGTTGACTTCTCAATCCAAAAGTAGCTTCCTGTTCCCTATTATTTAGAAAATAAATCTGCTAATTGATTGGCAAGAACTTCATTGTTAACTCAAGGAGATTTTGGGGTTGCCCACTCCTTTGAGTTCTATAAATAAGAGCCTGGGGCTCATTATTTGTTTAACTTTTACTTGCTATGCAAAATTGCTGCGCCATTGTTGCCAACAGCTTTGAAAGCGAATACTTGTTCACTCTTGGATGAGAGTTCGTTGGATGATTGTAATTGTGCATGATTTCGTGCCTTTGCTCTCCCAACTTTTGTAGTTCGTTGATGAAGCTTTGAAGAGGAATATCAGAAGGCGCTTGTATTTTGATCATCTTATTTGAGTTATGTCTACGTCTTGTGTTTAATAGCTTGTTGTCTCATTTCCCTCCTCGGATAGGAGTCCCTCCTCCTTGGATATTTGTTATTGACAGTTGTCGTTTGATGTTGTTTAATGTGTTGACTTCCAAGCTATACTTCGGATAGGAGTCCCTCCTCCTTAGCAAGCTCGTTAGCCAAGGCATCGTGATTTTGTTGTTTCTAGTAAACTATTTCTTAAGCCTCCGCCCATATACCTCCGATAGGGAGTCCCTCCCTCCTTGGCGCGTGTCTCGTGACTAGTTTACCGTAGAGTGTTTGCTTGTACCAACCTTTATCCCTGGCATACCCTCGAGTTCGAGTCTCTGGCCATATATTCTCTGAGACGGCGTAATGATCCAATCCATCCCATTCCCGGGCCTCCCTTTACCCTCATGCTCGCTTTCACTCCCTTGAAGGTATTGATACAGATAGAAGCTAGTTAGTAACTAGAGAGCTTAGCTAATGGGGCGCATTGTGTTTGTGCACCCTTGTGTCCCTCACAATAAGCATAAAAAAGATAGGAACTTTGGTAGTTAACATTTCCCTTCCCTACGCATTGCTCCCAGCAGAGAGGGACTTCTCCTCTTTAAATAACGAAGAAGTGTTGCAAAACATTTGAAATAGCTGAACGTTTACAATCAGCACTCCAGAGGTGCTAATTTAAACGCCAACAGAAGTAATGAATCGAACTTGCTTGATGTGTAAATGAGAACAAATGATCTTCTATATATACACAATGATAGAGAGGTCGCACCTCTTAAAGAGATAAGTTGGCCACCATACAAAATATAATTACAAGGATAGGAGGTCGGCCTCCAATAACAAATGCCTTTTCTATTTATGACGCAACCAATAGAGAGAAAGTCGGCACACATAGAAACTAGTGCCAACCAATTAAATCGCACCTCTTTATGGATAGAGGACTCTATAAATTAAATAGCTCTCTAGCTATTATTTAATTTATTTAATCAACAATAATACGCTGGAAGAATGCGACTGAAGCTGAATGTTATCATCAACATTTCTTTGTCCTTTACGTCATTCTTCTGGTGTTTTCTGCCAATTTGATAAAGACAGGATTTTAGATGGGTTTATAATTTTGTCCCATAAAAATTATTTGTCGGGTTTTAATAATTTTGTCCATAAAAATTATTTTGGGGGTTTCTATAATTTTTCGCCCTTTTAAAAAAAAAATTATTTGGTGGGTTTTAAATTTTTAAAAAAAATTATATGGTGGGTTTATAATTTTGTCCCTTAAAAAATTATTGTTGGGTTTTAATTTTTAGCCTTAAAAATTATTTGTTGGGTTTATATTTTCCTGAAAAAATTGTGAGGTTTTCTGATTTTTCCCTGAAAAATCATGAAAGGGTTTTACACTTTTTCCTTAAAAACGATGTTTTGTATGCTGATCCGTGTTTCGGATTCCGTGCCAGCTACTTGGATTCCTTTGTAGGTTTTTTTTACCGTTTTTTCCAAAAAAAATGATGCTTTGTAAACTTCAGATTCAGGGTTTTGCGATTTTGTCCTCAAAAATCGTGGTTTCTTGCAGTCTGTTCTGGAGTGTCATGCTCATCTGCAAAAGTTTGGAGGGTTTGCCGATTTTTCCTCAAAATCGTGGTAGTTGTTTTTTTTTAAGTCTCTGGCTACAGGGAGGGACAACTTTGTTACCCAACATCAGGTTGGATGTTTTGTGATCAGTTCTAGTTATTTTCAGAAGTTCTGCAGTTTCTGAGAGAGTTAGTGGCAGACTCATCTCAAGTGGCAGAGTCAGTGGCAGGCTCTTGTCTTTTGTGGTAGAACGTTCTTTGTTTCTATAGGTAGTTAGAACGATGACCATTAAGGGAGGGTATTAAATATAACAAATAATGTAATATTAATGGTCATCTTAGTCGTCTTTAGTTAGTTTAGATAGTTTCTAAATTTGTCTTTAGTCTACGATCGTTTCTTTTAGAAACATCGTCTCTTGTAAATCTATCTAAGGAACTTCCGTTCCTCTGTTTAATACATCGAATATTTTATCAATGACATGGGTTTTGTTGAGAATGTCTTTCTGAATGAACCCAAAATGCCAAATTTATGAAAAAATGACTTTTTCACTAACACGCAAGAACCCTTCAAAGGTAGAGTCAGTGAGGCAATTTTTTCGCAAAAAATTCTAAGTGGGTTTTGTAGGCGCCTGTGTGCTAAATAAAAAACCCAATATGTCTGTTTTTTGAAAAGGATGATTTTTTTAGAAACCCTAAAAAATGGAAGTAGTGGGGCAATTTTTTTGGAAAAATATGTCACATGGGTTTTGTGGCCAATCATGTGCTGAATGAACCCAAAAGGTCAGATCTGTGAAAAGATTGGTTTTGCTTGAATATGCAGGAAACCCTAAGACAAAGGAAGTTGAAGAAGGTGTGGAAATTTTTTCCAAACTCGGAGAAGATTGAAAAAGAAGATAACCCAAATCGTCAGAAGTTGAAAATTATGAATTCTTGCCTCTGAAAATTGATGCCCTAGAAAAACGCCTTATGAAAAGATGTTCTTCTGTGCAACATAACCTTGAAAATACGAATAACGTTGAAAACCCTGTCATTTGATCCTTCAAATGTCGTAGAATAAAATTTTGTGTTTGGCATTTGGAGTCATCCTGCAAAAATAATGAAAAAGGACGCCCAAATGCTTGATAAATAGACTTGGGAGGTGGAAGCATCAGTTAACTAGCGAAAACCCTAATTTGAGGAGTCATTTGGTGTGAATATTAGTTAACTCGAAGAAACCCCAAAATTTTGCGCAACCAAGGCATGAGAAAAGTCTTCAAAAATCTGTAACTCAAGTTGACTTGAGCACCACCTTGAGATAAGGTGTCCATGTTTTGGTAGTGTTGGAATACATTTTTGAAAATTTTCAAATTTTCCTTGATAAACTACCTTTGTTTGACCCTTGATTTTGGACATCTGACTGATCCTAAGGTTTGGCTAATAGATTCACTACAGAGCATGATCAAATCTGAGAAGATGTTCTTGGAAGCTGCAAACCCTGAAAAGTGGTTTTGATTGCTTGAATTCTTGGGCGCCTTCTTGAGACAAGGTGCTTTTGTTTGCTAGTGTTAACCAATTTTTAGTGATTTTCAAATTTCTCCAATTTACCTCCCGTGCTTCGATTTGCAATCACCAATGACTGATGGATCCCGTGATCAGGCTGAGAGGTTCAATGAAAAGCTTGGAGAATTTCGGAAAGGATGACTAGTTGAAATCTTGGAAGTTGATTCAGAGGGCTCAAAAGTCTATGCCCCTAGTTGACAGGGGCGCCTTTGTGCTTCTAAGATACAATTTTCACTTTGCAAGCTCTTGACGAAATGCTCCAGTTTGGTCTTCGTTGCTGGACGTTTGACTGCTCCGATGAATCTACTGATGGACTCGTCGCAAAGCCTAATCGTAATTGAGGACTTCTTGGGAGTTGTGAAACCTAAAAGTTGCATTTGATGCTTCAAAAAGTTGGGCGCCTTCTTGAGATAAGGTGCTTTTTGTTTTATACCTAGTCAATTTTCATGGTTCTCAACTTTTCCTTCGTTTTGGGTGTCCTTTCGATCTTCACTTGCCAATATTTGACAGGTCTTCTAAGTTGGCAGATGGATTCACTGCGAAGTTGGAAAAAATCTGTGGAGGGCCTCTTGGAGATCGTGAAAGCTAAAAAACTAAAACTGGTGCTTCAAAATCATGGGTGCCCCTGGTTTGCAGGGGCGCTTTTCTGCTATAGACTTCTATCAATTTTGAGTTTCTTGGCTTTCAACAATTCTCACTTGATCTTTGTCTACAAGTGTTTGATCAATCTTGTGAATTGGATGTTGGATTCATCGCGACATTGAGAGAATTCTGAAGAGAACCCCCAAAACTACAAGTCCAAATAACTGCATTTGAGCGCTTTTGCACTCCAATGTGAGCAATTTTCAATGATTTTCACCTCCTGGTGCTCTGCATTCACCGTCTTGCCAACTGCGTTGACTGTGTTGTTGACGACGCAACCGCGTTCACCATTGTGATTGCTTTCATCATTTCACGTGCACGAACATTTGAAAATCTGGCCAAGGCATTGACTCCATAGCATTTCCCTTGAAACAAAGCGTCCAAGCTTTTACAGACTTAGTATAATTTTGACAATTTTCGACTTTTGAAATTCCCCTCCACCCGTTCACCATTTTTCGAGCATCTTTCGCCATAGGTTCTTTTGTGCAGCGTTTGAAGCTTAGATTTTGACACTTGGTACTGGCCATCCTCCATTGATGGCCTCAAAGGTCCTAACTTTTCTTCTAAAAAAGTGAAATAGACCCACTAGAGCAAAACTAACTTTTTCATGATTCTAACTGGACCAGTGTGATTGTGATGAAGAATCAACCAATTAAAATCATTTTGGGCCATTTTTGGAAAGATCCTATTTTAAGGGTTTTTTCTAAAAATAGGGGCCTGAAACCCTAATTTCAAAATTTTAAAAATTTTGCAAGTATCCTCTAGACAACAAACCCAAAAAACCCCATGATCCGTTTGTCATTCAGAGATTTTTAAGAATAGCAAATTGCCATTTTTAGAGACTTTGACTTTTGTTTGACTTTTGACAACAATTTTACAAGATTTTGACCATTTTTATCAAAATGCTTTAATGAAGCAAAAAAAATTATAATGAGTACAACACTTCTATAGATTTCTTCCAAGTGTCCATAGCTTGTTTGAAAGCACCTATTTTAGGTTTTTAGCCATAGCAGTGTTGTACCCAGACCAATTTTTTTGCTTCACTAAGGCATTTTGCTTAATATAGTCTTTCCCTTGTCAAAGTGATGTAAGAAGGTGTTTTTTTGGGCTTTTGAATATGGAGCTCATGTCAGTTTCATGTCAGTTTGATACTAAGGAATTTTGAGAAAAGTGAAAATCTGAAGGAAAATCATCAAATTTTTCTAACTTTGGAGAGGGTAGCACCTTTTCAAAAAGGTGCCCTATCTTTTAGGGGCTCAGATCCTGTTTTTAGGGTTTGTCACCTCCAACAAACATTTGTCCGGCATCACTGCAATTTCACAATGAGCTATCAATCCTGTCAAACGGACCTGTTTTGCTCAAGATACGGGAGATACAACGGAAAATGAGAACAATAAATGACACTGGAGGGAAAAGAGCAGCTTTTGAGAAAGGCGCCCATCTTTTTGAAGGGTCAAATGAAGGTTTTTGACTAAATGCCACCTAGGATGTTTGTCTCACATCTGCTTAGGCTTCGCAATGCATCCGTCAGCGGGTGAATCTGAGTTGCTGAATTGCCTGAGCCAGAGGTCAAACGCGAGGTTAAATCTTGGTCAAAATATCAATGAAAAGCAAAAAGAGCACATTTTCAAAAAGGCGCTTGAGCTTTTGGAGCCTTTAATGCCTTCTTTTTGGTGATCTCAGGTTTTCATCCCGTCCGTGTTGCATTTCTCTATCCGTTGCCTATCTCCGTCAGGTCAGAAGTTGTCTTGTCAGCCTGCAGTCGGATTTTTAGTGATATTTTGGTCAATTGAAAAAATGGCTCTCTGGGATGAAAAGAGCATCTTTTCAAAAAGGCGCCCTTGTTTTTCAACCTTCAGATGTTGGAATTTGAAGAAATGTTGTCTTGGAACTATCGTGTGGAATGAAGTCAGCTCCGCAGTGATTCAGTTGTCCAGTCCTGAAACTTTGTCAAACAGAAGTTATGGAGGTTTCAATTTTCCCTTCATACGGAATGAAGATGGAGAAAATTTGGCTAAGTGTGAGAAAAAGCGCAGCTTTTGCAAAGGGCGCTTGGATTTTTGAGCCCTCAGATCTTAGTTTTATGGTCTACAGTCTCAAGGAGCCTTTTGATTAGTTTTTGTCCTGCTCTGCAATGCATCTGTCAGTCAATCAATCGGTGAAGTTAGTCAGCCATTGTCAAGGATTGAATAGAGGCCCCGGAAGAAGTTCAAAATTCAGTTTTCATGAAAATGGTTTAGTCTGGAGAAAAACGCCAAAAATCAAAGTTGATTTTTCAAACTCAAAATCACATGTGCGCCTAAAAGAGAAATTTTGAAAAGGGCAGCTTTTGCAAAGGGCGCTTGGATTTTTGAGCCCTCAGATCTTAGTTTTATGGTCTACAGTCTCAAGGAGCCTTTTGATTAGTTTTTGTCCTGCTCTGCAATGCATCTGTCAGTCAATCAATCGGTGAAGTCAGTCAGCCATTGTCAAGGATTGAATAGAGGCCCCGGAAGAAGTTCAAAATTCAGTTTTCATGAAAATGGTTTAGTCTGGAGAAAAACGCCAAAAATCAAAGTTGATTTTTCAAACTCAAAATCACATGTGCGCCTAAAAGAGAAATTTTGAATATTATTTAAATATTTGAATTTCGGCTTTCAGTTGAAGAGAACGATTTCTGGGTTGTCATCTCCAGTTAACATCTTTGCATGACGAATGATTTTTCAGTTTTGCATGTTGAGTTAACTAATTTGCATGTTCAGTTAACTAACTTTGCATGTTGAGTTATTGTTTTGCATGTCCACTTAACTGAAGTGCATGTCAAAAATCAACTAAAGCTTGAATGCATGGCGCATATTTGGATTTTTGTGAAGTCTTTGAAGATGGCGCTTCAATAAGGATTTTCAACTGAAGTTTCTAAAGATGGCGACTTATGTTTGGATTTTTCAACTAAAGTTTCTAAGCATGAATTTTCAATTAAAATGCATTGCGCCCTATTATGGATTTTTAACTAAAGTCTTAAAGGTGGCAACTTTTAGTCTCAAAGATGGCGCGCTATTTAGGGCATTTTTAGTCTTCAGTTAATTGTTTTAAGAGCCAATATTTGGCTAGGCGTGGATTTTTGAGGTCCAATCACAAGCCAAGTGCCATTTTTAGGGATTTACATGCATTTACCATGCTTTTGTGATGAAACTCTATTTATTCAGACTTAGGCATCCATTATTCTTCATCCCAAGCTAAGAGAAATACGTTTTTTCTTGAGCAAATAATGATTTGAAGGTGCTACAGGTGTCAGATTTCAGTGTTCTTCGTAGCAACGGATTCAGTTTGTTCAGAAGAAGAATATTCCAGACTTTGTTTTCAATTTGCATGCAGGTTACATCAAATTCAAATCAGAGATAGGCGAATTCTACATAAGCAAAACAAATAAAACCTTCTTTCTTCTGTCTTATTTCTTCTATTTCTCATCTTAGGTACTTTCTAAGCATGTCAAAGAAATTCAACAAATTTTTAGAGTTTGATCATCTGGGTTCGCGTATTTCAGTATCAGCAGCAAAACCCATGCTTAGATTTTTTCGAGAAAATTGCCTCGTAGCTTTATTCTGAAGCTCTGTGCTTTTTTCTGAGAATCTCTTTGCATGTGGGTCTGAAACTCAATTTTTCGAATTTTTATTGATTTGGGTTGTCTTAGAATTTGATTCTCCACAAAATCCACGTTTCAGAAAAATTCCGAAATTTTTTCTTGCCATAAGCTATTTTTAGCCTCGTCCAGAGATTTTCAGCTTTTTCGGAAAGTTGTCTGAATATATTCAACTTCACAGTCAAAAGTTTTCATTTTCAAAATGCAGTTCAATCTCATAGAGTATAAGACCAAATCAGTCCTTATACATGATTTTGTTAAAACTTCAGACAAAGACTTAGGTCATGTCTATCCAGTGGTTAACCTGAGCAATTTGGAGGGTGTTAGCAGCAATTCATTGAGGAATCTTGAACGTTCCGGGTTGCTGGCGGCAGCATCTATTCCCGTCACCACTTTCGATCTCGAGTTTGTTCTTGCTTGCATCAAGCATTACGACTCGTCTTCACGACAAATCAGATCAGTTGATGGGAGAGTCATCTGCAATCTTAAGCCAAAGGATGTAGAGAAATGCTTTGCTATTCCTTCTCGTTCAGATAATTTCACTGTGGTTATTGAGGCCTGTGAGAAGATATGGGATGGAGATCAAGAACGTTCACAGAGAAGGGTTGCTAAGAGATGGTTGAAGGTTCAGAAGACTAACATGCCTAAAAAGGTTGGTCGTGGTGAATTCAAGGACGAGGTTGTTGTTTTGATAACTCTGCTCAATCGAGTTACAGGTCAAGAAGATGCTAGTACTTTCCGACCATGGATGTTTTACATTATTTCCAGTATCCTTGATGGCACAGAACATTTTGACTAGGCTATGTTGATCAACAATTGCCTACATCAGCAGATTACTGGTTTCCTCAGGTTTCATGAGTTTCGCATGGTATCTTATTTGGTTTACTTAGTTGCATCTCAAGGCAGCTATAGACACCGAAAAACTAACGGAACTCTTGATGTTCAACGTGTTCACGACTACTACTCTCAATTGGAATTTTCTAACGCTGAATAGGATTTCCGAGCAGTGAATGATCACTTTTCCATGAAGACAGTCAGAGATCTTGACAATGAAATGCACATCCGGATTTTGCAGAGGCGAAATCAGCGATGGAGACTTGGGCAGATTGGTTTATCCAATTCCCTACTTTTACATACATCCAAGTTTATGGATATGTTGGAGAGCCTTTAATGTTGCCAAGGTACCCTTCAGACAAGATCATCTTCATGGAGTTTCTCAGGCAGGTTCAACACGTTCACTCCTTTCTTCGCAGTCGTCATAAGTCTGCAACTTCCTTTCCGTTCAAATTGGGTATTTTCACACGCAGAACTGCGGCAGACGCCAGGTATATGTCAACTGAGATGGAAAGATTCAAACTCAAGTCTCATACTGAGAGGCGTTCCTATGATCCTTTGGGTCATTATGCAGCCAGGTTGGAGCGAGGGATTGCACATAAGCCAGCACTTGAAGACTTTTGGGCTAATTGCGAGGATGAATTCGAGGTTCGTCGTCGTCACTATTGTAGACTCACTATTACTTAGCTCTCTGATTACCTATCAGAGGATGTTGATGGTCTATCAGATGATGATGGAGAGGTTCTTCTCAATTCATATGTCAAGGATCAAATTGCTCAGCAGCCACTTCGCTCACCAGATTGGTATGCTAAGGAGAATACTTCTATTGAGGACGTGTCTAGATCAGTTATCAAGACCAGCAAGCAGTTCTTGGAGAGCAAACAAAGGTGGAAGTCAATTCCTGTTACAGAGCCACCAGTGGATTTTTCTTCATTGCCTTCTACTTCGAGGTCAAGACCTCAGGTCAAGGCTATCGTGATGCCACCTGAAGGGGTTAGACTCAGTGGAAACATGAGAGGGAGGACTACTGGTAAAAGGAAGCAGAAGCAAGTAGAGAATGCGCCTGAGATCCCAGTGGAAACAGTCATTCAGGCTGAGCCATGTATTTCGCCTCCTAGTTCACCACGTGTACAGCTTATTGATATAGATTCAGAGCCTGATATACCAATTCGAGTAGAATCAGAGACAACCGACCCACCACAGGTTGATACATTAGGGACACTCTCTCCTCGAATTGATAATATTGTTCAGTCTTGTTGGCCCGAGAGAACTTTGCAGAGACAGAGGCGAGAACCTTCATACAACCTTGACTTATCTGAGTTTGGTGAGCCTTATCAGAAGAGGTCGAACAAGAAAATCAAGAAGCAGGTGCATATCGAGAAGACTCCAGAGTCAGAGATTGTTATAGAGGTTGCTACTCCTCCAAAGGGTAAGAGCCTAGATGAGGTTGAAGTCGGTGACTTTACTTTCACCAAGGCAAATCTTGGCAAGACCACTCGAGAGACAGACGTGAGCCTTCTTAAGATTGTCACCAATAATCTTGAAGAACACATCACGAAGGACGGAGAAGATAAAGCATTGCTTAAGGCTGAGAACAGTCAACTTCGACAGTATATCTTTGATCTTGTTCATGGAAATCCAAGTAGAGCGCTTGTTCTTTCACAGAATACTTCTTAAGATCAACGAAAGTTGGATCAGTTAGTCAAGCATGGCAGACTTTTGGATAACTGGATTGAAAGCTTCATTGTTACAGGTCGGCATCTTCTTATGGATTTATATCAGTTGAGGAGTGATGCACATAAACTTCGTCAAGGGATCCAACTGCTCGAGATTTCAGTTGCAAAGAGTATAGCTAACGATCAAATTCTTATATCTCAGTTGTTTGTTGCCTATGATGCTTTGGAGATTGATGAAGATAGAGAGAAAGTTTTCACTTGGAAAGAGCAACACCTTTTCAAAATGGAGATATGTGAAAAGATCTCTACCAAGTTATTTTCACTAAAGGATAACGTTGTTGGAGCTCTTGCACTTGTCAGTGGCTTTGTTGTTCAGATCCCGTGTCATTACCTTCTTGAGGATGGCACGTATATTGGACTGAATGTAGTGCAAGCTGAGTTTGAAAAGCTGATTCGTGATAGCCTTGAGGGAGACCTTGTGGCGGCTAGGTTGGAGAACATTTCAGTGATTTCAACTAGTTTCAAGAAGGCGGCTGAGGATGTCAAAGAATGCATGCATACGATCAAGGAGAGTGACAAGGAGTTGAAGAAGCAGATTATTGTTTTGGACAGCATTAAAGTGTCAGAGGACAGAGTGATTGATGAATTCTTGGTCGAGGTGTTGGACCGAGATGACTTGGAGTGATCTACGAGTTGGGATCTGCAGTTAGTTTCGAGGATAGAGTTAGGAGCATCAGTTAACTCGACTTTCAGTCTTGAGTTCACTTGCTGATTCCATACACGCATATCTCTTCCTTGGACTTATCTTCGCAACAGTTAGGATTAGGGTTTTCAATTAACTGAGGGTAGTGTTCCAGTTAACTTTGCTTTCAATAAGGGCGTGCATGCTTGCACATTGTCCATTTAGATTAGATGTACCGGTTAACTGATGGTAATTTTCTAGTTAACTGTATAGTTTGCTTTATTAGGGTTTAGCAATAAAATCTTGCATACATTGCAAGACTGTAGTTGACTCAAGGTGATTTTAGGGTTCCCTACACCTTTTGATGTCTATAAATAAGAGTTTTTGCTCATTTGTACATGACTTTTGCACGAGAGAAATATATGTTGTGCTACCTTGCCTTCAATATTGCCCGTTTTGTATTTGTTCATGGGTATTTACTGTTATGATGAATTGTTATGCCACTTGGGTTTCATGCAATTATGATGGTGAATTATTTCCTTAGTTAGATTGATTATGTGTTGTGTTCAATAAACTTGTTCAGATTGAGCTAATAGATGTGCCACCTTGCCTTCAAGCTGAGAATTTGTTCTCGTTTACCGTGTGATGTGTGTGAATAATAAACTGATTTAGATTGAGCTGATAGATGTGCCACCTTGCCTTCAAGTTGAGAATCTATTCTTGTTTGTCGTCAGATAATCATTCCTACTCCATTTCCTCATACTCTATTTTCTTGAGGAAACTGGATAGATTTAAAGTAGCTAGCTTAGTTGTAGTTAATGATCTACGAAACCAGAAAATACTTAGCTGCAACGTATATAGTTTTCTTGAAAGCCTTGTACCTCTTACAGTTGAGACAAAAAAGACAGGATATAGTTTATTTCCCTTTTTCAAGCACTTTTGTCTGGCACAACGAGGGAGCTTCCCCTCCTAATTTGAAGAGCACTCATTGCGTAGTGTGCATAGCTGTCCGTACCAACTTGCACTCCAGAGGTGTTAGTTGTTACGCCAACAAGCAGCAAGGCAGTGAACTATTTGGTAAAATGCTTTGGTAGACATGTATGAAAATTGTGGTAGCATAGATAAGGCAGTGAACTGTTTGAAAAAATGCCTCAAAGAAATGTGGTCTCATGGGATGGAATGCCATGACAAGCAAATGCAATTGGCAGCTGCTCCTAGTAATTAGTTATGCAATGTTAAGAGTAATTGCATAACTGCTTAGTTTGACTCTGTAAAAAACTATATTGTAATTGAAACTTTGTCATTTATCAGCATCTAGTTATTAGTTATGCAAATGTGAAGTAATGCTTTGAGTTTGAAAGATGTGCAATGCAATGTAATCAGTGATATGAATATAAACTAAAAAAAACTATTTTCTACAATTCATTAATTAAATTCTTTATTTTATTTGCTCTCTTTATCTATATGCTATGGAAATGCCTTTCAATTTCAAAAAAAAATAGTTTTAACTTTTTATCTATTGTTCTACAATTTTTTACCCTTTTTTTTTAATCCGATGTTTTCCCAATTTTTTCAAAAAATCATATACTTTTGGTTTTGCCAATTTTTTCCCCAAAAGATTTTTGCTGCTAATTTGCTGCAAGTTCCATTATTGTATGATCATATATATATATATATATATATATATAAACTTTCTTCCCAAATATATTCTTGCCAATAATATTTAATCCAATAATCTCTAATAATTTCCAATCCTTATTCCTTTGTTTCCAATCTGCTTAATCCATCCCAATTCAATCCCTCCACCAAATGATTGTTAATGATATTGAGCAGCTTCGGGTTCATCCTTCCAGCCTCGAGTAAAGTCATAAATAAATGTAGCCTATTGGCTATTTATTTATATGTGACAATTAATGAGTATGGGCGCATCTCTTGGCAATAATATAATTTTTATTCTGGGCCGACCTTCATTGTAAATTATATTTATTGAAATTATATTGTATTTTGGCCGACCTTGTACATGAAGAGGTGCGACCTCTCATTTGTATTTATACAAGGCTCATCTTTCACTCACCTGTTTCATGCAAGTCCCATTTATTCTATTCTTCTAAGCGACCTATCAAGAGAGCAGAAGTGCTAATCATCAAGAGGCAAATCAAGTGCTTAATCTCTCTAAGTGTTGAGTGTGGTTTATATCTAGACGTGGTTCAACCTGTTCAAGAGCAAGTTAATATCATTGAAGAGCAGATTCATCTTGTTTCTATGTACAGCTCTCATCCGCTTTTTGTATCCGTATAGGTAATGTGGTTTGGCCTTGTGTTAGGCCTCATTGTAAAGAGAATTGTTGCCACTGTTTATATATATAAGAGAGATCTTTGTTGCTGGGTTTTTCTCCCTCAAGAGAAGGGTTTTCCCAGGGTATCTGCTGTGTTATTTTGTCTGATTTGAATTAAGTTTCTGTGCATATAATCTGTTCATTAAAATTCACATGGTATCAGAGCGGGTTTGAGAGGATCGTGATCAGATTATTGCAAATCAGCATACCCTTTTGTTGTTCACTTATCTACATCAGTCAAGATGGTGAATGGTTTGAAGGTTGAAGATAGACTCGAAGGTGCATCTATCTTCACTTCATGGAGATTTAGGATCATGCTCACCTTGCGTGAAAATGACTTGGGTGAGTTCATGGAGTCTAGCATTTCTGAACCTGAGGAGGAAGAAGAAAAGTTGCAGTGGCTGAAGAAAGACATTAAAGCAATGAAGATATTGGTTGATTCCGTCAAGGATCATATTGTTCCTATCATCTCTAAGTTGAAGACAGCAAGAGACATGCTCAAGACCTTGGAAGAGATGTACGAAGTCAACAATACCAGTCGAGCTCTTGCTCTAAAGCATCAATTGCATCATGTGAAGATGTCAAAGGGAGAATCTGTTACTGCATACTTCATGAGGATTTCAAATTTGAGAGATCAGCTCTCAACAATTGGGTATATGGTTGATGACAAGGATTTGACCATGCTCGCCCTCAATGGGCTACCTTTGTCTTGGGAATCCTTCATTCAAGGAATCAGTGCAAGATCGAAATTGCCTAAGTTTGATTGCCTAAGATCTGATTGCATTCAAGAAGAATCAAGGTTGGTGGCAAGAGGCGTGGGTCAAAGTTCAAAGAATGAAGACATTCATGTTCTTGCCTCCCATGCATCAAAGAAGAAAGGAAAAGATGGAAGGAAAGGATTCTTCAAGAGGAATCGGGACAAGGGAAATGATGATGCACCTCCATTTAAGAAGAAGAAGGATATGTCCAAGATTCAATGTTTTAGGTGTGACAAGTTTGGGCACTTTGCCAAGTATTGTCCAACTAGACCTAAGCAACAGGTCACCGTTGCGGATGTTGATGATGCCTCTCCTCAAAAGGATTCAAGTGAATATTTGTTCTATTTAGCATTATCAAGCAGTGTACCTTCTGACACCAACACGTGGATAATCGACAGTGGTGCTTCACGACACATCACCGGCTTTAAGGAGCACTTATCAAGTTTGGTGGAAAAGGAGTCTTTTGAACAAGTCATCATTGGATATGATGCTAGCTACTCCGTGAAAGGAATTGGGACCTCTACACTTCATTTGGATTCCGGCATCTCACTTCAGTTGAGTAATGTTCTTTATGTTCCTGGAATCAAGCACAATCTTATTTCTATTTCAGCTTTGGAAGATAAAGGATATCAAGTTGCCTTGTCCAAAGGAAAAGTTCTAGTGTGGATGGAGAACTCTAGCTTCAAGAATGCTCAAGTAATTGGAGTTAGACATGATAACCTCTACAAGGTTTGCACACATTCTTTACAAGCGTTGGTTCATGACTCTTCAAGTCTTTGTGATCTTTGGCATCGAAGATTGGTTCACTTGCACTTCCGAGCCCTACCTATCATGGAGAAGATGGTGACGGGCCTTCCTAAGTTCACTCAAGAGCACGAAGGCACATGCAAGGGCTGCGCATTAGGTAAGAACATAAAAGCCCCTTTTCATAGTAGAGAAAATAGATCTAAGTGTATTTAAGACCTAATTCATTCTGATTTATGTGGTCCTATGTATGTTCCTTCTTCGAGTGGTTTATTGTATTATGTTCTTTTCATTGATGATCACTCTAGGAAGACTTGGATTTATTTTTTGAAATCTAAAGAATCTGAGGAAGTATTGGATAGGTTTAAAGAGTTTAAAGCTTTGGTAGAAAATCTTTCTGGTAAACGAATTAAGGTCCTCAGATCTGACAATGGTGGAGAATACACTGTAGTTTTCGAATTTTGTATTGATGCAGTGGATTAAGAGGAGTTCTATAAGTCTCTATAATCAACAAAATGAAAAGGCAGAAAGAAAAGAGTTCAGTGATCTATCATGGAAGCAAAGAAAAGGCCATGATCCATGATCAAGATTTGCAAACATTCCCAGGCAAAGCCGTGACAGTCAGATATGTTCGTAGTTAAAGTCCCTATAAGATCTTGGAGAATATGACTCCGTAAGAAGCCTTCATACAGGAAGCAGTCTTCGTCATATTTGAGGATCTCGAAGTCCTCGCCTATATTCATGTTCCCAAGGAAAAGAGAACCAAGTTGGAGCCTTTAAGTAAGAAGGGAATATTTGTGGGCTACAAAGGAGACATCAAAAGCCTACAAAATTCTTACATCTGTGTCGGTTGATCGAGATCAAGAGGGATGTCACATTCGAGGAAGATGTTGCATTTAGAAAGATCCAAGGATTCATATGAGATTGATAATGAGAATCTCCCTCAGATATGGAAGTTGACCATACTCCCCGAGATTCAGAGGGAGACTTCTAACCAAAAAAAGAAGACACTAACTCACGAACCCTTGAACCTACTAATGGGTTCCACCGTATTACTGTCATTGGGAGAAAGAGACGCCTATGGCCAGCGACTATGCAAGAGGTCAAAGTTTTGCAGCTCCTAGGAGGCACACATTCAGAGAAAGCAAAAGGCCAAGCATAAGTTCTTTCACTATGTTGCCTTGATGAGTCGCATTTAACTGAGCCCCACCAGGTTGAGGAAGCATCGAAATAACAGTTTGGAGATGCTACACGAGAGTATCAATCAATTCTTAAAAATGATGTTTGGGCTATTGTCCCTAGACCCGAGGGCAAGTTTGTGGTATCTTCTAAATGGCTATTTAAGATTAAGCATGCTGCAAATGGAAGCATTGAGAAGTACAAAGCAAGATTTGTGGCTCGTGGGTTCTCTCAGAAAGAGGGAGTTGATTATGAAGAAATATTTGCTCCTGTTGCTCGCTATACTTCTGTCAGAACCATCATTGCTATTGCTGCATCTAGAGGATGGAAGATTCACCAAATGGACGTGAAGACAACCTTTCTCAATGGAGTGATTGAGGAAGAGGTTTATATAGAGCAACCTGATGGATTTGAGATTCATGGAAAGGAGTCACATGTTTGCAAACTGAAGAAGGCCCTGTATGGTCTTAAGCAGGCACCTCGTGCATGGTACGAAAGGATTGATCGGTACCTATCAAGTTTGGACTTCTTGAAGAATGATGCTGATTCAAATCTCTACTTCAAGGTAATCAATGGTGATGCATTAATTTTGGTTATATATGTTGATGATCTGATCCTTACTGGAGAAGATCACCCGATTCTTGAATGTAAGAAGGAATTGACTTCTGAATTTGAGATGAAGGACCTTGGGCTCATGCATTACTTCCTTGGCTTAGAAGTCTGGCAGAAACCAGATGGAATGATTCTAAGTCAAGGGAAGTACACCATTGATATACTTAAGAGATTTGGCATGATGGATTGCAACCATGGGTTCTACACCCTTTATGGAGACCAATCTTCATAAATTGAAGGAGGCTGCAGCTAGTTCAGATTTGCGGATCCTACATTGTACGCATTAACCGATTGATCTTTGATGTATCTAGTTAACACTAGACCTCGATATTTGCTATGCAAGAAGTGCACTTAGCCAGCTTGCGCACTGGCATTGACATATACATCTTGCCAGAAGCAAACATATCCCGAGACACTTGCGCGGGCACAGTTTTGGATATGGGTTGCGTATACTTCCGTGATGCGTACTTGGAGTTACATGCCTCACCGATTCACTGGGCGTGTTGCACGACCTAAGAGCACCTCCGGGTTGTTGCTTCCAATTTGGCTCCGCTATGATTTCGCGCAAGAGGGAAGTACCATCTCAGAAAGAATATGCCGCCAGAGGTCGAAAGTACATTGCAGCTTGTATGGCAACTCGAGAAGCGTACCGCTCGTAAGCTCCCTTGCAGATTGTTCGATACCAATGGAGCTCTACTATCATTCATTGTGATAATCAGAGTTGTGTGAAGTCATCAATCCCGTATTCTGGCGACGTAATCCAAGCATGTTGAGATCAAGTACCACTACATCGGTAGATATGGTACTCAAGGAAGGCTTGCTTATACATTAGCACCGTATGAGCAGACGGGCAGATATTCTCACCAAGCCTCTCACAGATAAAGTTTGAGTACTCGGTGATAAGCTTAAAGTGGTGGAGAATCCAGCCTTAACCGAGTAAGAGCCCTTATCGCGAAGCCTTGTTAATACATTTTCTTCTGAGACGGAAGAATTTGAGGGGCAAGTCCTTGTTAATGCATTTTCTTCTGAGACGGAAGAATTTGAGGTGCAAGCCCTTGTTAATACATTTTCTTCTGAGACGGAAGAATTTGAGGTGCAAGTCCTTGTTAATGCATTTTCCTCTGAGACAGAGGAATTTGAGGTGTAAGCCCTTGGTTCCACCCTCTGAGCTTGAGTCATGGTGGATGTCATGTGTGAGACTCCATGACATATCTTGTACTTGTGAATGTCACGTTGAGGTGACAACATCACGCAAGTGATGAACACTTGTACACACCATAGTGTGGTTGTTGCCATTATGGTTGATATCGTATTGAGGCGATATCTAACATCATGTTGAGTTGATTTATCTTGAGCAACTGGAAGTTCTCTCCCTAGCGAGAGGGAGTGTTAATGATATTGAGCAGCTTCGGGTTCATCCTTCCAGCCACGAGTGAAGTCATAAATAAATGTAGCCTATTGGCTATTTATTTATATGTGACAATTAATGAGTATGGGCGCATCTCTTGGCAATAATATAATTCTTATTCTGGGCCGACTTTCTTTGTAAATTATATTTATTGAAATTATATTGTATCTTGGCCGACCTTGTACATGAAGAGGTGCGACCTCTCTCATTTGTATTTATACAAGGTTCATTCTTCCTTTCATCATTCATTCATGCAAGTCCGATTTATTCTATTCTTCTAAGTGCGAATTTATCAAGAGAGCAGAAGTGTGAATTCATCAAGAGGCAAGTCAAGTGCGAATCTCTCAAGTGCTGAGTGTGGTTTATATCTAGAGCTGTGTGCGAACCTGTTCAAGAGCAAGTTGCGAATATCATTGAAGAGCAGATTCACCTTGTCAGAAGTACAGTTTCTCATCTGTTTTTTGTATCTGGTATAGGTACAGAATTTTGGCCTTGTGTTAGGCCTCATTGTAAAGAGAATTGTTGCCACTGTTTATAAATATAAGAGAGATCTTTGTTGCTGGGTTTTTCTCCCTCAAGAGGAGGGTTTTCCCAGGGTATCTGCTGTGTTATTTTTGTCTGATTTGAATTAAGTTTCTGTGCATATAATCTGTTCATTAAATTTTACAATGATGCCCCTTCTATATATACATTTCATGGTGGGGTGAATAGTCACACCCTTAATTACCATTGCATCCCTTACAAAGGATGCACCCCTTCCTTAATCGCTGCCCTTGGTGTTTGACCTTTTTAATTGCTGTTTTAATTAGGTAAGGCCTTCATTATGTAGCGCTGCATTTTTATTTGGGAATCGCTGCCTTTTAAAGTCACTGCCCATATTAATGCCTTTGTTTAATATTATTTGGTCTTTTGTTAATTGAGCAGCGATTTAGGTTTTAATTACTGCTTGCGCTCTATTATAAAAGTGGTGATCCTCTTGTCTTATGCGGGTGGGGATACGACAGACTTGAGCACTTCTGAAGAAGAATTTTTTAATTCTGTAAGGAAGAATGGCACTCACATAGAATCTTTTCCAGAATTTAGTATTAGACGTGTAGATTTTGCAAAATATATTGTCACCTAAAAATGAGCAATTGCTTTCCTCAAGTGTTTTCTTCTAGTCCTGGTTAGTAACATAGAAGTAGCTTTCTCATACATCATTTATCTACTCAATATCTTCTCTCCATCTAGATTCTACAATAGAAAATGAATATATCCCAAGCTTTTGTGATAAGGAATTTGTAACCAAAATTTATTTTGTATTTCAAATTCAATCCCTTGCAGCTTGCTTAACCAGTTTTCTTGCAATTCTTTGTCTTATGGTCTGTTGAGGCTAAAAATATTTGAAGTTTTGTCTAGTACTTATTTCTATGTCACTCCAAGTTTTTGGACAGGGATGATAGGGGATGGAGGGACATGTTTTGAGGACAGATTTTTTGGTGATCATTTTAGGGGATGGCAGGAGACAGCTATTAAAAAATAGGGAAGATTTTTAAAATATAAGGAAATTTCAAATATTCATAAATCAATACATTCTCCTAAATCAATCTCCTGAATCTCGTAATAAAATGGTGAAGTGAAATCACTTTCTCAGATCAGGTTTGCAAAGTACTTGATCACTCACTGGAATCTTCTTCTTTTTTAAGGTCACAATACTTGAAACATGCAAGGATAAATTCTTGACTTTGAACGGAGACAAAGAAAAAGGCTGCTTCATGAAGCTGCTATCCCATAACCTTTTTGCTATTTTACTCCTATTTTTAGCTTCTCCAATCCCAATTCTTGCACTTTGACATGTTCTATATCATTCTTTGATTTTAGTGTATTCTATCAGCAAAACTGTTGGAGTATCCATGGTTTGAAAATGAAATTGCATGTTTGAAACCCTAGGATATATGAAGAGCTGCTATTTTGTACATGAAGTGTTCAAATCCTCAAGCAAACCATTCTATGACTGTCACAAAACTGATGTGAGGAATGCTGCTGTCCAATATTTGAAAAATCAGTAACAATGACAGAAAAATGCATACTCAAATTAACTGATATGACTGCTATTATAATGGCTGATATCTCGCCTTTGAATGACTGAAAGTCTGCTGAAACAATGACAAAATCCCTAAAAACAGTCTGCAAATGATCACAAAAATATAGTGGATTTGAGGTAATCAAACCCTAGCTGCCCTAAAGAATATGACCAGCCATTTATGCTTATGGTGACTGGAAATTCATTTCAATCCATAGGTGTCATGCTGAAATGTCTGAAAATCTGACTTTTTTCACTGTAAATCTTCACTTAGGATGTAGAAAATTGTGTTGCCTTAGCAAAATTTAATATTTAACTCATTGTGGGCATTTATAAAAAAATATCCAAGCATTTGTGCACAGAGACGTCAGCCATCCCCAAAACATCCAGCTGTCTTGAGGACGTCCAATCACCCTCACATAGTACCAACATTTCTAGGATGTTAGGGCAATTGTTTTGTGACAAGGGGTATTCCTGAGTTGTCCCTGGAACATGTACCCATTGAAAAAGGTCAGGGATGCGTCCTAGTGGAACATATTTGTCTTGATGAAGAAACATTCTCCTAATAGGTAAGACTTCAATTTTTCTAGTGCATGCATGAAGGCTATCGTTTCCTTGTCACAGATACATAATAATTCTTATCATTCAATTTTCTACTCTCAAAAGTAATTGGTCACTAATTTGCATAAGAACAGCCCCTCCTAGAGGCCCAATGCATCACATTCTATTCCAAGTGGCTATGAAATGTTAGGAACAGCCTAACAGTACAAACTATTACCCTCTTCGTGAATTGCAATGTAGAATCTATTTCTTTTGTTCATTTTAATTGGTCCCTCTTAGTCAAATTGGTGAGTGGACCCATCACATTTCCACAGCCTTTCATAAATTTTCAATAGTAGTTGTATAACTATGAACCTTTAAAACCTTTCAATTGAGTCACATTTTTCAATATGTACCAGTAAAAAATAGCTTGAATCTTTGCTAGACTAAGTTTTAGTCCCTCTTGACTAATGATGTGACCCACATATACCCATTCACTTTCTTGCAAATTCACACTTCTCACTCCTTTGTAAATAGAAAGAGTTAAGTTGCAATATTTTTGAAACAACCCTCATATGATGTATATGCTCTTAAGAAGCCCTAACCATTTGGCCAACAACCTCCATATCTAGTTTGACCCTCTAATTCCTCTAACATCTAGCTACATGACCTCTTGCATAAGTTTGGTATCAAAGTCAAGAGTACTGTTTAAAGGAAGGTTGTTAGGTCCCTAAGAATCTTGAATCTAGAGTTGTTGAGAGTTTATCTTAATGGAGAAGTCTTTGTGTTAGAGATTGGATTAACTCTCTTCAATTTATTATTAAGAATTGGTCCAAGTTTGCTATTGTTCCTTCATCTCCTTAAGGCATCCCTTTGATTTTCATTCATTATCTAAAACCTAAAATGGCAAAATTCCAATGAGCTCAATCTAGCATTGATGATGTTGAAATCATTGACCATGCTTCAGTGAAAGGCTTCTATAAGGTTCCTATTATTGAGCCTACCAAAGACAAAATTAGTGGAGAAGAAGCTCCTGATATTGAAATAACTAAAGAAACTATTACAAGTGTTGTTTCTACTTACAAACCTCATTCTTTGAAAGCTTAAGATGTGTATAAAAAATATACTTTAAACCCCAATCTTTTGAAGAATATTGTTTTCCATTCTACTTTCAAACAATTTGTAAAACCTAGGACAAATTTAATTGAGCATACTCTAGTATATGATCCTACTAAAAGCTTTCAGACAAAATTGTTACCAATCTTCTCGAAGTCTAAATAGATTATATTAGAAGTCATGAAGATATTATTTTGTCCACTTTGGTGCAATATTTGTCTATATAAGATCTTGTGTTCCCAAGAACATAAGACATGTCTTATTTGGCCCTTTATAATAAAAGACAAACCTAATATCAACATGCTTGCCAACTCTCCTCTTTGTCTTGACTAAATGATATGCTATTTGTTCTTAATATTATTGAAACTTGATAAATTGCGCTAGAGATGGAGGATATAAAGAAGTAAAGCAAGGGTATTTAGATTGCTAGGGTCTTTTTTCTTCTATAAATGGTCTTGAGAGGTTTGGAAGATTTAAATATAGAAGCATTTAAATTCAGGTAGTGCTCCCCGAGGATGCATCCCTTGCCCTAGTACCCCCATTTCCTGCAAGAGATGTTTCAGGGACGTGGGGACACCTAGGAAATGCCCACCCCTCATCCCCATTAATCACCAAAACCCGGGTACGTTTTGGAAACGTCCTAAAATCACCAGGGTATGCTAGGTGTGGTTGACCGTCATCCTTAAACCATCCCAAGAACAACTAACTATCCCCTACAGCCCAACAGTTGTTAAGTTACATTTTTTTAACCACATTTTTAAATTAAAAAAAAAAAGGATGGGCGGGCCCACAAGGACCCCTCACCCTTTTAAACAACTAAACCTAATTCATCCATCAAAACAACCAAAAAGAAGCAAATTTGTGTTGAAGAGCAGCAATTGAAAGAGGAGACTAGGGCATCAAATCCGCTACATTAGAGGTAAGTTCTTCATCTTACATTTGTTTTTTCAAGTTTTTTTCAATTTTTTTTAACATGTAGGGAGGGCATTGTGAGTTTATTTTTCCTTTTATTTGAACTTGCAGCTCTCTTTTAAATTCTTAACCAAAAAAATCATGAGCAGAAAATAGAGTAGTGACAATGAGGAGGATAAAGTTCAAATGCAAGAAAGAAGTAGACCAAGAACTCATAGAAGCATGCCAGCCACTAGGGGTTCTTTAGGGAGTGGGAGTGGGAGTGTAGCAGGGCCAACAAGTTCAAGCCCATTTGAATGTCCTCCCAAACTCCTTGAAAACTATGCAAAAGACCTATTTAACCCCAAGAAACCTTTATTGCAATTTGCATCATGAGTTGACAAGGATAAGAAAAAAATTCAGGGGGGGGGGGAGTAGAGTATGACATTTCCATTTGTGTAAAAAGAATATAGGGGCAGCTATACAAGAGTTTATTGCCATCTTTTGCGGATAGGTGGTAAAGGGGTGAAAGGTTGTGAAAAAATAACTCCAGTTGAGAAGATTGAGGCAACTAGATTACATATGGTGGGGGGGGCCAAAAAGAATGGAATTCCACTAGAGAGTTTGCGGACTAGTGTGTCATTGCCTACAAGATCCGTCGATGTTGGATTTCATGGGGTAGAGGGTTTTACTTCTACTAGCAAAAAGAAAAGAACTACTACTATTGTAGATATTTTCTTAGAGCTAATAATTGTTCAAGTAAAAGGAAGGATGCAAACTTCTAATTTGAAATTTTAAAAGATGCCATAGAAGTTGGAGCCTCTAATGTTGTATAGGTAGTGACCGATTCAACCTTTGTGTGTAAGTTAGCTGGCTTGATGGTGGAGGGTCTTTATAAGCACATTTTTTAGACCCCATTTTGTATTTATGCATTGAACAATACCTTGAAGGACATTGATAAGATAGATTGGGTGAAGGCAATGGTGTCAGAAGCTAGAGATGTGCAGATGTTCACTTGCAACCATCACACTTCACTTGCATTGTTCAGGACTTTTTCGGGGAAGGAATTCCTCAAGCCCGTAGACACTAGATATGCTAGCTAATTCATTTTGTTAAAGAGAATGCTTGAGGTCCACAAGGCTTTACAATTAATGGCGGTTAATTCAATGTGGGGTAGATGGTCAGAGGCAAGCACATTGAAAGGAACAAGTGTGGTACAAAAAATCCTTGATGATGATTGGTGGTCGATAATGAGGTAAGAAAATTGCTGATTTTATTATTTAATATTTAAAATATTAATTTATTAATGTTTCTAACTTGTAAAATATTTTTGTTCTTTTTGAAAAAATTATTTTTTGTAACTTGATTGCACTTGTAGATATGTTTGCTCCTTCATTGAGCCTAGCCTATTGTGTGAGTAATAAGATATATTGATACTGACTCTCCTAGCCTTGGAGAGATTTATGAGACTTTTTATAGCATGCTTCAGCAAATGAAGCAAGCAACTCATAGCAAGGACCCTACTTTGGGATTTTACAAGAAGCATCTTAGACACATTGTGACACGGTAGTAGAACACTATGAAAACCCCACTTCATATGGCAGACTATGCTCTAAATCCCAAATGGTATGTAGCTAAGCTTGGAAGAGTGCCTCCATCTCATGATGAAGAGGTGAAAGAAGGGCTCATGAAGGCCCTTCAAAACATGTATACTAAAGAGGAATTTGCTTTACTTCGCACGCAGTGGCTTGCATTTATCAATCTCCCTAGTCCAACCTTTAGCAAACCAGAGATGAGGTCAAATAGAACTACATTAGCTCAAACCAATCCTATTGGATGGTGGATGTGGCATGGCAATGATGCACCAGAGTTGAGGTTACTTTCCATATGTCTTCTTTCATAGGTTGTCAGTTCCTCTGCTGCAGAGAGAAATTGGTCCACATATAGCTTCATCCAATCAGTTCAAAGGAACAACCTTACCTCTAGATGATCGGAGAAGTTGGCGACTGCACTTAATGCTTTGCGACTACAGGATGAACTAACTCCCAAGTATCGTCAGACTCCAACCTTACATTGGGATGTTGATCTCGAACAAGCTATACAAACTAATGTGGAGGAGACTCAGGAAGGATTGGTTGGGGTTCCATTGCTTGAGGCACCCCTTATACTAGTAGTGACTCAGACTCGAGCTCCAATTTTGATACAGACCTACCAATTGCATCTACTAATTTAGATTAGGGACGGCCATATATTTCTATGTTTATGCCATTTTATAGTTGAAACTTGCAACCTTTGGGCATTTTGTTATAATTCTTATATAATATTCATGCACATTGACAATGAAAGCATTTAAATTTTGTTAATTTGTTTGTCAATTCTCATGAGAAACCTCAATTCAAGTCTAACGTTATGTATTAAGCTTCTATAATGTCTATGATGAGTGCTTTATCAATGTTATGATATGAATGTTTGAAATTTCTCTATATTTTTTTTTAAAAATCCCTATTTTTTAATTGCCATCCCCTGCGGTCCCCTAAAAACTGGCCAAAAAGTACCCCCATTCCAAAAACACATCCCATCGTCGCTTGTTGTCCCCATCCCCAAAACTTGGGGGAGCATAGGATTTAAGTGCTATATAATATGACAAATACAAACCACCCTAGAATTTTAGAAGCTCTTCCTTATGTTAAAAGGCTCGATGGAGATGTCTACTTGAAAAAAGGACACATAAATACTACTGAAACCCCTCAAGGATGGAAAATTGTATGGTTAAAAAAATTGCTCCTAGGTTAACAAAACCTAAAAGACTTGTTCATAAAATCCAAGGCAATTTCATACAAGTCTTACCCAAGAGTATTTCTCATAACTATGCTAGTAAATCATCTCCTTCCCCTAATTTTACCTTAGCCAAATCTTCTTTCAGAAGACCAAAGTTTGGAGAAAACTTGAGAAGAAAAAACACAATTGTATGTTGAGGTAGAAGAAGAAACTATAAATCAAGGTCCAAACCTTGCGGCAAAAAGAAAAGAAATGGAAGATGAATCTCTACCATCACAAACATGTCAATGCTTGTTCCTAGGGATAATACCCTAGAATTCTATGAAGAAAATAATGTTTCTTTGTACAATGGAGGAAGATGACCTCCACAAAAAGGATTGCACAAATCCTCAAATAGTTCAATTAATCATTTCCATTATGCTTTTCAATGATTGAAGCCAAAGAAAGGAACCTAGCAAATATTATAAGCACATAAATATTTGGCTAGATTTGCTCATCATTTCAAGAAAATTTTGATGATCTCTGTAAAGATGTTTTGTACATTAGGCATTCTATAGATAAACTAAATGCTAAAGCCGATAAAACTGTACAATTTGCTCTAAAAAGTAGCAGTTGTGTCCAAGATGTTTCAAATCATTGCTCTGCAACACATACAAAGGTAGAGTAGCATTTGAATGATTTCCATACTCTTGGAGATAATATTGATAAAATAAAAGATAAGTTCCAAGCTATAAATTCTAAACTTGCTGCCCTTGAAGCTAGTCTTAATTGGTTAGAAGAAGAAGAAAACAAAAGGTCTTCTAAAGCTTTAATGCTCCCTAAATAAGGTTTTACAAATTCTCACAAGAAGTTTGAGAAAAAATTGAAGAAATCTTCTTCTAGTGGCCCTCCAACTACATTAATGATGGGAGTTGTCCCAATTACTCTATGGTATCTAGATATAAATGAAGAAGTGAATCCTATGGAAATGAGCAAGATAACTAGAAAACAAACTACTATTCTCCATGTCCAATATCTATGGGATATTATAAAATATTGGTGGCATGCCCACAATGATGCCGAAAAGGATGAGTTAGTCTATGATCAAGACAAACCAATGGATAGTCTTTATGATCTCTTGATAGATAAATTTTGTCCCTGAGAAGAAAAATTTAAAGAAAATAATGTCAAAGAACTCAACAACCTTAAATGGTGTAGTTTGGAAAAATTCAAGGAGTATGTAAACCATTTCAAAAAAATACTTTATAAAGCTGAATTTGCTAATGATCTTTTTGTTAAATCAAAGTTTTTAACTGGTTTCCATTATGGCCTACATGATAAGGTTGTGCAATATATCCATGTCTATGACCTTGATATTAAAACCCTCTCCATTCCTAATCTTGCACAATTTGCTAGGGGACACATTGTTTAATTCATCAATCAGTACAAATATTAACAAAAGTTCACCAAGCATCAAGCTAAAACACTTGCTCCCCAAATTGATGAAACCAAAACCTATGGTTGTGAGCCTTTTAGTACAAAAGCCTACAAGCAAAAATGTTGCAACAAAAACATCAAAGCCCACAAACTATCTTTTAAATGTCATTCTTTTAATCATTGCCATTCCTTCACTCTATATCACACTTACATGCATAAGTGTAAGATGCCTCGACGCCAATCTAAAACTATCATTTTTTATATCTATAACAAGCCTCGTCACATAGCTCTTGATTGCTCTTGTAAAAACAAAGCTATAAAAGTTGTCTACACAACTATCGCAATAGCATGGTGAGATGTTGTAGTTGAAGATGAAGATTTATATATACAAGATAGTATTTTTATAGAACAAGCCTTTGTAGCCAAGACAATGGCAAAGGCAAATAGTCACAAAAGAAAGGACAAGGCAACAATGATGATGCAGATAAGAATCTGAAGAACATCACATGTCATTATCGTGGTAAGATGGGTTATATGAACTTGAAGAAGCACTAGAAAAAAAGGTTGCCTGATAAAAAATTCAACCATGGAGGGCCCCAACAAAAGGCTCATATTGCAAAGCATTCAAAGGAATCAACCTTTCTATGCTTTCATGGCCAAAATATGAACAAATTAGTCCAAGTCATTTGCACGGTACATAAATTCAAGAGCATCACATTATTTCACCAGCAAACAAGACTAGTTCACTTAGTACACCACTTGTAATGATTCAATGATCTTCAATAGTGGGGAGTACACAATGGTTGGCAGAGGAATGTATACATATACTTTTGAGGGAAAATGTTAACTTTTCTCAATGTGTACTATGTGTTGGGAATGAAACTTAATCTTTTCTCAATGAGTCAAATTATGAGACATTACCCACATCTAAATGTCATCTTTACCAACCACAAATGCAACATAGTTGACAAAGAGACCAAGAAGACTATTGCTCTTGGTGTAAGATCATGGATTGTATAGACTAGTTGACACTAGCAGGTCAAGGAGCATGCATTGGCAACCAAAAGTGCATTAGGCATCAATAAACTTTGCAATTAGTGGTATGGGAACCTTAATTTATCTTACTTCTCTTAGTTGGCCCGAAAGAACTTGGTAGATGGACTTCTTGACATCCAACAATAGATGTAGGGTTTTTGTCGAGCTTGCTAGGTAGGGAAGTAGCATAGATCTCCATTTGATAATGGACAAGCTTAAAGAGCCAAGTAAGTCTCATAATTGGTTCATGCAAATGTGTGTAGACCAATAAATGCAGCATTCGTCATTGGTGCTAGGTATTTTCTTCTATTTGTCTGTGATTTTAATGGAAAAATGTGGATGTATTTTCTAAAATAAAAAATCAAGGGTGTTTAATGAATTTCAAGAGCTTAAGGAATTAGTAGAAAACGAGTTAGGTTGTTACATAACCACTCTTAGATCTGATAACGGAGGATAATCCTATTCAAAAGAATTCAACTACTTTTGTACTAAACACAATATCAAAAGACAATTCACTACACTCTACACTCCACAGTAGAATGGAAAGTTTGAGAGGCAAAACTGCACTATCACAGAGATGGCTTGATGTTTGATGGAGAACAAGAGTGTTTGCACGAGGTTTTGGGCTAAGGCAATATTTATAGTAGTAAATCTGCTAAACAGATCTCCAACACGTGTGGTAAACAAAAGACCCTAGAGGAATCACAATCTGTAGGGAAGCAAAAAGTAAGCCATTTTAAGATCTTTTGTTCCACTGCCTATGCTTGGATTCCAAATGAGAAAAAAACCAAGTTAGATCCCAAAATTAAGAAATTGAAGATTATTGGGTACAATGACACTCATAAGGCTTACAAGCTAATTGATGTTGACACTGATTGGTTGATCTTTAGTTAAGATGTCATGGTTGATGAAGAAACTAGACATTTCCAAACTTCTCCAAAGTCCAAGTAGCTCCACCTAAGGAGGGGAGGATTTTGACCATGAGGAATCTCCCAAGCAAGTAATAGTCCCAAGATCTACTGATGACAGCTTGAATCAGTGTTTATATGAAACATGCATAGATAGCCCAAGTCATGGTGACAACACTAATGGCCAATATTCAAGGAGTTTATGGGCCAATATACAAGTGAAATGATCAAGGGATGATCATCAAGAGGCAAGAGCAAGAGGAACATAATCAACTTTTCTCTAATGGCCGATATTCAAGGAGTTTATCAGCCACATGTGTTTTGAGAAGGCAAAAGGAAAACCTGAATGGGAAATGGTCATGGCAACCACACATTAGAGTCTTCTAAAAAATAAGACTTTGGGACCTAATAGATCTTCCACCAGGGAAGAAACCCATTAGCTATAAATGGGTGCACAAGGTCAAGTACAAGGCAAATTGTAAACTAGACAAGTACAAAGCTTGATCGGTTGCAAAAGTGTTCTCACAGAAAAAGGGCATTGACTATGAGGACCTTTGCTCCTTAAACAAAGATGAGAACCATTTGATTATTCTTATCTATGGCAGCTCAATTTGGCTAGACAGTCCATCAAATGGGCATAAAGAGTGCCTTCCTCAATGGAGATTTGGGGGAAGAAGTGTATATGTATCAACCATAGGGTTTTCAGGTTATAGGGAAGGAGTATCGTGTATGCCAACTGAAGAAAGCTCTATATGGCCTAAAGTAGGCACCTAGGGCATGTTACAACAAAATTTACAGGCATTTGGTTGAATAGGGATTCCAATAGAGTCCTTTGAATTCCAATCTATATGTCAAACAAATTGGTAATGATCTCATTATACTAATCATATATGTAGATGACATCATTACTACAGGTATTGAGGCACATGATATTGAACTAATCAAATTTAATATGAGTAAAGCTTTGAACATGATTGATCGAGGCCTCTTACGTTAGTACCTAGATGTAAAAGTTTGGCAAACAAGTGGTACAATTTTTATCTCACAATCCAAATAGTCATGAGTTTCCAAACTTACGCAAGATGTCACCTAGCTAGGCATTAGTGGAATTAAAGGATCAAATTAGTGGCAGAAGCTATTGGTTCAACGGATACATCTTACTATTATAGAAAATGAAATTATAAGTCTTCTTTACAATGTCTCACAACCCTATTAAGCAATTTTTTGATTCTCAAGATCGCACTAAGCATAAGAGAAGAGCATAAAATTGCTTAGATACTCTAAAGCTCAAGGTGTAAAGAACATGTTGCAAAACTCACAAAAAAACTCAGAAAACTGGCTACTACTTGTGAGCCAGATCCTAGGCCAAGTGACTCCCCATCAAGCTTTTGTAAAAGCTCGCGACACTTTTTCCTCTTAACTCACCAAAAAATTGCCAAAAAACCTACGATTTTTTCATGAAAACTCACCCAAATGACTTTTGCATTTCATGGTACAACCAATGCGACGAACACGGGAATGACAACCAATGTCACAAAGGAAAAATAACAATTTCTAAAACATTTTTATGAATAAAAAAGTACTCAGTATCTAATTTCAATCTTAAGCAATAAAATTGTGAAAATAGTGTGCATAATGAAGGTTTGTGTGGTTTCAAAGGCTTTAATTGAGGTCTTGTTGTGATCTATTTCACACATCGCCCCATTGCACATGGGGACCCTTGCCGGTTTGTTTTTAGGGTTTTTGGGTTGCGTTTTCGTAAGCTCTTTTCTTTGTGGGTTTCAAGTCGGAGTCCGGAGTCATCACCTGAGCCAAGTTAAAAATTTCAAGCCTTAAACTGCGCGTAAACATCGTAGAAGTGTTCAGAGGACCCTGCAGACGAGGATCGCCTGTGCTTTCGTCCAATTCTGACACTTCCTACTTTTTAGGGATTTTGCTTTTTTGCTTTTTGCTTTTTTCGTTTTTGGCACTTTTAGGCCATTTGGGAATTTACTATTTTTAGAAAGTTGTTTTTTTGCTTTTTCTATTTTTAGAAACTTTCTATTTTTAGCAAGTGCCAAGGTCCCCATCGATCAAAGAGTCAAAGTTTCTATCTTTAGACTGAAAAGCATGCAAAAATCACCCAAAAATCTAGAAAAGCAAGTAAAAGCATGCAAAAAGACGCAAAACCAATCAAAAAATCAGATAAAAGCGCCCAAAAATCTGATCAAAGGCATGTAAAAGACGGTGAAAAGACATGAAATTCTGAAGAAACTCGCCCAGCAATGGAAGAAGAATGGCAAGGTCAATGGAAAGTCAGCCCAGCAGTTGAAGGTGGAATGGAATGGACATCAGAAAGTCCGACCTGCACATGCCAAGACCTCTCCAAAGTCCGCCTATGCCAAGAGAAGAAGAATGGAAAGGATGTGGGAAACTCCGCCTTTGAGAGGAGTGGCATGAAGATTAGAAAGTCCGCCTTTAGGAAGAATGGCAAGAGTGTTGGAAAGTCCGCCCTTGCACATGGCAAGATCTTTCCAAAGTTCGCCCATCACTAACACTTGGAAAATTTTCTTCAAAGTCCGCATAGGGAGAGAAATTGGAATTTTTGGCTAAGTATGGGCAAGTGGAGAGTTAGAAGGAAAGTCCGCCCTCACTTGGAAAAGGACAATGGAAAGATTATTTTGAAATCCGCCTAGCATATGGAGAAGTTACTTGAAAGTCCTCCTTGGCACTTGGATAAGAAGTTGAAAGGGGAAATATAATGTGGAAAACTAACAAGCAAGTCCGCCCTTGGTAGAGATGGAAAGAAGGATGTAAAGTCCGCCCTCAGCACTTGGAAAATTTTCTTCAAAGTCCGCCCAAGGGAGAGATGATTAAATTTTAGCTAAGTATAAGCTGAAAGGGGAATAAACACATGAAAGTCTGTCTAGGCTTGAAAAGGTTGGATTTTTGACCAAGTATAAGTGTAAATTAAATTGTGAAGTCCGACTTATAGAGAACATGGTGAAGAAAGATGAAAGTTTGCCTAGTGAATTTTGTCTAAGGCATATAACATCCAAAGGGAAGATTATGAAGTGGCCAAGACATGAGAAAGTCCGCCATAGTGAAGAGAAAGGGAAAAAACCCATGGAAAATTGCCAAATTAAAATAAAGCATGGGTAAATCTAAAAAATAAGGAATTAAAGGTTGAGAAAATCGAAAAAATCAAATGAAAATCCTTTCATTATAAAAAAAAGGTCGAACTCTATGGATAAAATTTAGATGAGGATAAAGATGAAGAACCAGAAATTTAGAAACTTTCCTCGACAAACTGATGGACTTAAGAGAATTACTAAATAGATCGAAATTTTCAACTTTATAAAGCATTCTCAAATCATTATCAACTCACAATTTCGAAGTGGTGTAGCTCTCTCTCCATTTCAAAAGATAGGAATGTTTACAAGAGTTAGAATTTTTCAAGAGATAAAAATTTTTCGAGAGTGAGAGAGAGATTTTTAAAAGATAGCATTTTTTGAAGAGTTGAATAATTGAGGAGAGAGAAACGAAGAAAGAGGTGGAATTCTTGGCTGAAGGTCGAAATTTTCAAAAGATTGCTTGCTTTTTTTTCGGCAATAAAGACCAGATTTTTAAGTTTTCAATTAGATTGCCAGCCACAGAGTATAATCTCGAAGTTTGATGAATTATTCTTACCTCTATCTACATTTTATCTTCAAAAAGTTCGCTAAGTGTTATTACTCAGCTTGTTTTTTTTATCGAATTTAACTTTCAAAAAGCTGAAAGTTAGAATTTTCACAAGAAAAATTTAAAGAAATAATTTAATGTTTATTGTATTCTCTTTCTCGCAGGTGGATGACCACTCCTGAAGGATCATCAAAGAATGCACCAATGAAGTTCGCCAGCAAGGGAGCCCAACAGGAGACAAAAATCATGTCCAAGTGGAAGAACCTTGTGCATACAGACCTCGGACATGTGGACTTTGAAGAATTCAAGAAAAGGATGTATGAATTAAATGGACTTATGCCCACAGCAATTGCCCGCCGAATGCTGCGCAAAGGAATTGTTCAAGCTGTCGGATTTCCTCTAGCAACCCAATGAGTCGACTTGATGGTCGAATGTGCAAGACATTACAATCCGCAAGAAAGACAGATTATAGCTCCTGATGGAAAGATTTTGGCGCACCTTGGGGAACTAGCTATCCAAGAGGCATTTGGCGTACCTGACCATGTTCGAGCTTCATATAAAATAAAAGGGGAAGCCAAAAGAATCTTTGATGATCGGGCAGATCAATGTGCTACTCATGTCAATAAAACGTGGTTGGAAAAGCCAAGAGCTTCCGCTAAGAAAATGCCTAAGAGGTTGCGCAGGACAGATTTTAAAGAAGACTACGGTGATATCGTTTTGCTTTTGAACAGAATAATGGGCAATCCTCAAGGCGCCTTTTTTGAAACATGGATGTACTTCCATATCGAGGAAATCACCTCCGAAGTCGGAATGTTTAACTGGTCAAGAATG
>VDFB02024004.1:0-28012 GCA_007258455.2 Sequoia sempervirens
AATAGGGTGGGTGAACATATGATGTCCACTTCATAGAGGTGAGACACAACTCCTTAATGAGTGAGTTTGAATGTAATGATCAAACCTTTAGCCAAAGTAGTGTAAGTTTCCACTAATTACACTGTTGGTTCACTGTAGGCCAATGTTGCATAACTAGGCTAGGAATGTCATGCATGTAGATGGGTATCCACTATATGGTAGCTCTAGATATGTAGGACACAACACCAAGCTCAAGTAGGCTATTATCACTGATGAGGGATACCAGACCAAACTCTTCATTGAAGGGTAGGGCCATCTTACCAGCTAGACAGATGTGCGGGGGACCGCAATAAGTCCAAGGTTGGAGGAAAAGCACTTGGGTGATGCTCTCCCTCATGCAATAGGTAGCCAAAATTTGAGGATGTATGCCAGCAAGGACATCTAGACCATTTTTATTTTATTCTATTGAGCTATTGAAAGCTATGTATGTAATCATGATCTTATATCTTTATGAAAAATATATATATGAATATGTAATCATTTCATGGGATTATGTAATGTTATTCTATTAGAATGCAATGGAATTTAAAATGGGATTATTTGAAATATGCATCTTTGTTATTGAAATGTAATGGGAATTTCTGAATGTGCATATTTATTATTGAAATAGAAATTATGGAGAAAATTGCTCTTATGTGTTGGTGAGCTTATAAACTTAGGTGAAAACAATAGGTAAAACATTGGGCTTGTTACATAATGGATGCATCCTTCCTACAATGGACCTTATTTTATCAAAACTGAGTTTATCTTTTGGCAAGAGATATGTTGGTATTTGATTTTGTTTCTTAGTTGATTTTCTTTTGCTTTCTTGATTTTATATTTTCTATCCCATTTGCTTGATGAAATCCTATCTTAATATGCTTGGAATAGCTTGGGTCATAGCATGAGTTTCTTTATGTGTATGGTTGACTTTATTTTATCTCTTATTTGCTCGATGAAGGCCTATACCTTAATGTTCTTAGAGCAACTTGGGTTTAGACATGGTTTTCTTTATTTTTATGTTTGTGTGTCTTGTGTGTATACAAGTTGGGTAAGTGACAAGTGATATCCACTTGCTAAGGTTCCTCTTCAAAGTAATAATGTATCTCTTTTTTTTCTTTTTTTGTTGCTTTGCATCTTTACATATCATATTTTTGTTGCATCTTTACCTTTATAGGTTTCATTTTGATATTTGATCCTGGGTGGAGAGTTATTTTGTTGCATTCATAAGTGTTAGCATGTATCATAGTATCATATAAATATAAATAACATCATATAGCTAATCATTCTTGTCATGAGCTCAATAGGAAAAAAAAAATTATATTTGATCTCTTGAAGGAGCATCATATCCTCCATCCCATGGTCTACTGCGACATGTTGGGGTATATCATCAATCTTCTTTTTCTTTGAAACAACACTTTAAAACGCATTGTCTCAAAGAGAGGTAAAATGTAGACACCTAAAAATGCTAATGCATTTTCATCTTATCTTTTCATCATTATCCTTATCATTCTTTATCTTTATTAATTAAATTAAGCGAACATTTTTCTCTTTTCATTCAAAATAATTAGATAATTTTTAATTATTTAATTATCTTAATCTTTGGGGTAGAGGGCCTAGCTTGATTGGCCAAAGCATTCTATTGCAGGCAAGAGGTCATGAGGTCTAGTATCCCCTCTGTCCCCATGGTACCGAAGGGCGTGTCATGCGAGCGCCATTGATCACATGAAAAAAGTTTACCAGACGCAATGCAATTTATAGGGGGTTGTACCCAATTCCTGCAATCTAAAAAATTATATATCTTGATATTTTTTATCATTATCTATATTAATTAAATATTTTTTTAATTATTTAATTAATTCATCTCTTATCATTTTCCCTCCATCATTAATTAAAATTAAATTCAAATTTATCTTTGGTCCTTTATAATTAAAGAATTTTAAAAATATATTTAATTAGCTAACACTCCTCTTTTAAATAAATTAAAAATAAATGAAGAAAAAAAATATTTAAATTAAAATATTTTCTTCTAAAAATATATATATTTATTTATTTCTCCAAGCTATCATTATTCAATTCCCTCCTTCAAAATTTAAAATTCAAGTCTTACCCTATCTTGAATTTCCCTATCTGTTGATCTTAAAAATCAATCTTTACCATTGATCAAATGTTAAGTGAAGCATATAAATGAGAAGCTTTCATTTCATTCATATCCCCTAGCACTTTTATTGTCAAAATATCCCTAGCACTCTTGTTATCAAAATCATTATATTACTTCAAGAATTCAAGCATTTTCAAGCATAGGTATCATTTATATTTGAGCATTTATCTTTATCATTGTATCATATCATTATTGTTCTTTCATAGTTTGTTACTTTGAAGAGCATCCAACAATGCAGCAAATCAAGATCTTAACTATGATGACTTTTCTTGTTATCTAAATTCTATACTCTGAGTTGAGACTATTATGTGGTCTCACAACATGCCCCAAGACTGAAAAGACTTGGGGACCCAAGTGAAAATATAACTCTTATGGCAGGAGCTAGCAAATTGAAAGATCACCGAAAGTGAAGAGAAGAGATCTTTGATAATGAAAGTGTTTCGGGCACCGGGTATTGGAAACATATGGAAAGGCGAAAGGTAATACAAGTTTGAATGGAAGGCTTTGTTCTGGCATGAAGGGGTCTGGTGTGAGGGGTCTGGTATAATGGAGTTCTGGTATAACTTAGGTCTGGGGAAGTAAGTGGGTAAAGCTGAATACCGGGTACCGGGTACCAGGTTGTAATGTGATGTGAAAATGCTAAAATTTTAAGTTTATCTAATGATCCCGGTAATCCGGTATATATGTGAGGATTTATGATATGCTTTAAAAGGTGTGTTAATTAAATATTTTTGTATTAACATTTGAATAATGGTTTTATTTACATGAGATAAATTTTTTCTTTCTTTTAAAGGGATTTAATGTGTGGAATTTGTGATTGCAAGAGATATCGATTGTGATGCAAAGTTTGGGTATGGATGGTCAGGAAAACTTGAATCATGGATAGAATCATTTTCATTTCGATTCAATTATTTTGGGATACTATGGGCAAAGGAGTTTGAATGCACAGGAATGTTGGGGATCCCGGTATTTCACATGCAGCAGATGAAAAGCGCTAACCTCTGAGGAAGCCCATTCCCGAGAGTGATAGAATAGGAGCCAAGCGATATGTGGGGGCGAAAATTCCACTTGTTCATTCTGAATATATGGGAAGTCCCTACACATTATCATGATTTGAAGTATCATCCCAGTGAAGATTCAGGATCAACACTCAAAGAGATTCAAAGTGTAATTGGAATTGACTTCCATTGACTTCAACTACAATTCTCCTATTGGTCACTACATTCCACATGCCTTGACTAGATTGGTCCCTTGGATTTCCTCTCATGTATTTGTCTTATCCTATCTGAGCCTTGTGTTCTATACAAGGCCAGAGGATCCCATATTTTTATTTTGAAGTTCAGAATTTGTTGATGTCAGAGGAGCATAAACTTTTAAGTTTTGTTATTTTTTCTTGTTTTCTAAACCATTCTGGTGTAAAACTTTGTATGCACATAGACATTGATTAATATCAAATCTTATTAGATAGCTACCTATCTCAATATCTTTTGTAGTTGGTTTTGTTAGTTCAGCCAAACAAGATTGTATGTTGCACCATTTAAGGGTGCATACAGAACCTACTTGGTGTCTAGAAACAAAACCCCTCTCTTTAAAAGCTTACACCATTTTATATGTAGTTGTGAAGCAATCTGGTGAAGAATAAAGTGGTTTTCTCTGTTTTAATCGATTCTTTGCGACATCCATGGAGAATAACCAGGAGAAACTTTTAATTTTTAGTATTTTTTATGTTTTATTCTAGAATAGATGTTTAAATTCTTGAAAATGTTCCAAAATTTAAATGAATGGAAGGAATTTTATTGAAAATCTTTTGTTTTCCATAAAATTGTTGATTGCTTAATGCTAAATCTATTTAAGTGATAGCAAAGAATTTGTGATGTTTATGAAATGTTATTGCAAATCTTCCGGTTTCATGATGCTTGAACTTAAATACTTCAATTGAGAATCCTATACCTAAAATATTCAATTCAAAACCATAGTCCCTTTGAGATTAACAGCAATAGCGCATCAGTACCCGAAAGCGACCCTAGTGCAACCATGACCTGGTTATCAGAGACTTGGGATTGAACGAAAGCCAATTTTTCCCTATTAATGCAGAATTCCCCTTTAGGTTGTCTTTGTTCCATATCTTTCAAGAAGGATAGGCTCTTTGCGGTCTTGTTTGTGAAGAATTTATTTGCCCTGTTTGCTGCGAGTAAAATCATCGTCAACAAAGACCTTTAACTTCATTGCATGATTGTGAGAGTGTGAGTTTTACATTGTTGATATTTTTTATACATTTACAGGACCCTACAAGGGATTTGGAAGATGAGATGGGCACTTTGTAGAGCAATGTTAAATGCACTATTGTATTATGAAATGGGTGTACAATGAAAAATGTATACTTAATTTAACGATTTATCTATTGCATTGGAAGTTGAATGGGGTCTCCCTTGCCTTGTTGTAGATTTTTGTTTCAATAAATGCCATTTGGACATCTTGGAGGATCTATACAAACTTAAGGAAGACAACCTCAATTAAGAATCTCAGATTAAACATCTAGAAAATGAGTTGCAACCCATGATGAATTATCTTAATAAGGTGATTAATTTGAGTGGGGCCACCCAAAAAAATTAAATTATGAAATATAATAACATGGTTAGTGTAGTAAATACTACATTATTCATAACTAGTGACAAATTTAATTTTACTCATGAAAAACATTTGAAATATTTATTTATTAAAAGGGTGTGAATATATATTTGAGATAATTTTTAGAATTGACCACACACACTCAAAAGAATTTATGGAGTAAGCTCTTTGGGATATGGTTGTAATATAGGAGGAATAAGTTATCATATTGTTTCATGTGCCCTACCTAGTACCTTCTAGAGTGTACACTTTACCCATGGTTAGACACAATCTTTGTGCCCCTTCTCTAATGCTCATTGTTTTCCTATCCAATAATTTCTCTAGAGTTTCTACACACCATTCCATATTTCTCCTATTAAATTTGGCATCCAATTGTCACACCCCTTTATAACAAATTTAATCATATTTTAATACTCTCTACAAAGAGTTGTATTTATTAAATATAATATTTTTTTGTAGAAGATTACTTTTCTAACTTCTCCCTTACAAAAGGATTACTAAAAAAACAAAGATTATTTCATGTTTTATCCTCTTTCATTCACGACTAATATAAAACTTTATTTTTCATCCCTTTTTAATTACATGCAATAAATAGGAAGATGATTTATTTTTTTAATGTGGAAAAAAATAACTTTGAAAAGAGAGCTATTTTGATCCATTTTTTCTCTAGCACATCACCTCTTTTTCTTTTTCCTTCCTAAACTCCATCATCCTAAATCTTTTCCCTATCATGTTTAGAGTAGACTAGAATAATGCAACTAGAAGTGAGTTTTTGGAACCTTTCGATTTTTAGAGTACAATTAGATTAGACAACTAACATTGATAGATAAAGGAGTAGACCTTATTTATAAATTCTCATTGTTCTAGGAAAGATGATTAAGTATGGTAATTTTCTAAGTTATTGGTATTTTTGAAACAATTGATAGCCACAATATGAATGCAATCAAATTTGGACTGTTGGATTTAGTGACTAGTGTGATTAGGATCTCATTTGTTCTTTCACTTCCTAGTCAAGCTTATGGTCCTCTTTCTTTTGTTCTCCCCCACCATCATGTGTGATTTGGAAATTGATTTTATTTTAACTCTCTCATGTAGGATACATTGGGGAATAGTGCTCCAAAGATAACAAAAATATATAATAAGAATGCTACAATAATTAAAGAAAGGGGAGTTAATAAAATTTCTTTAGTTAGTAATATAAATTTGATTCTACAAGAACACATAAGATGGATAATACCTTGATCATTATGCATGGGATGTGATCCCATCTCCACAAAAGAGAGAAGAAGGGTATTTGATCAACATGTAACATGATGAAACTCCTAATCCCCATAACAAAGAAGAGAGACATAGAATTAATGTGTGATGGGAAAATGCCCCCTATCTACACAAAAAGGAATGTGGTACATTCAATATCTAACAAAGTAACCCATTTCTCTATGTAAAAATGAAGAGTATGCAATAAATATGGAATTAGGTAAAATGCCCCCTTTTTGCATTAAAAAATGAGAGGGTTATGTGATCAATGAATAATAGAGTAAACCCCTTCTCTATAGAAAAATAAGAAGAGGGATATTCAATCAACATGTAATAAGGTGAAACCCCCTCTTCATATTAAAAAAGAAGAGATACATGGTTATTTCTATGTCCTCTATCTCCTTAAATAAAAAGCTTCTACTAAATTATATATAAATAAGAAGTGAATGATATTTCATGATGTAAACTCATTAAAATATGAAGTGAATAACAATATTATAATCAAAATCAAAATCAAATTACATCAATTTAATACATAAAAATTAAAGTATTAGAATTATATATAATTTTTCATACATTAAAGTAACATCTCACTTAATTGCAAGGTAATTTGATGTAGGAGGATTTACTAAGGTACCTAAGGTAACACCTAGACCATATTGATGGCTTGTGACAACTATACAAATACTTCTTAAATCTATAGTAAATTGGAGCGCTTATCATATACCCCAAGGAACACAAACATCCATATCCACTCCCCAACAAATGTCACACATGCTCCAATAAAAACACACTTCTTAAAGACAAACACTTTTTTGATAAAAATGTCTCAATGGAATAACCCATGATTTCTATCATAACTCCAATAGAATTTGCTACACCCAATAATACTATAATGTTCAATGCACACATCTACTCATCGCATCATCCTAAGCATCTGTTTGGATTCTTTAGATAGAATGTTTGATTTGTTGACTGAGTTGACACATATGGGGCTCATAATATGCAAGGTCATTTTCTATCTCATTAAGAAAATGTCAACGATTTTTTGCACTCTAGAACTTTTTGTGTGGTTACACAACACGCCCCAAGCTTCTAATGGAAGCATGGGGACCCAATTTTAAAAAAATTCCCGCTCGGTGAAGTAAAGGAGAAGAAGCTTGGGAAAGCAATGCAAAGCTTATAAATTATCACAGGAAGAGTGAAAACCTAAAGAGGATAGTTTAGTATTGGGTCGGGTAAAATCATGCTTAAGTGCAATGTTTTGGGGGAGTTGGTTGCATTTGAACCGAGTAGGACAGATCATCATTGCATGGCAAGGTAAGTAGTAGGATTTACATCCCTAGGCAGGTAATGTAGCAGGTTGTGGACCCGTGGTTGCATCCATCAGGCGTGAAGGGGGTACGCCAAAATCCTAAGGTTTAAGTTGTTGTTAGGGTCAGAAAAGGTATTGCTTGAGGTGTTGGTGTTCCAAATATCAACAAATCAATTGAAAGACTTAGCCAAGGTCTTATGCTCAAACTCAAAGGTTGATTTGGCCAACTGACAAGATTCAGTCAAAGACTGAGATCTTCTGCACTTCTGGCTCTGCAAGACCAAGGTGGGTCAACCTACACAATGCCCAAAACTTAATTCACTTACACACAAACATTGTTTTTAATAGCAGATAACTCCCAATGCAAACACACCAAGAAAGCATTAACAACCACAAATCTGGTTAAATTTTGGGTATATCAACACTTAATCAGCAATTAGGAAGTAGGACTCAACACCAAACAATAGGGATTAAAATGATTTTGAATTTAAAGATGTTTCTGAGATGCATAAAACTGGATGACAGACTAGTGCCTAATTCTGGGCCATGGAGTCAAATTCATGAAAAGAATTTATAAGCAAACATATTTCAACCAGTGGATTCACAGTTGTTAATGTATTACATCAACATATCCTCTCCTATTATCAGTCAAATTCTTCTTATAAATCCAACCTGCACACTTCAATCATAATTATCTGCTCAAAACATTTAACCATTTCATTGAAACAGACAAAGCAATCTCATGAAATTGAGAAGCCAAACTCAAAGATACTTGGTATTATTGAATTTGAATGATTGAAAATGTACAAATCTGGAGACAATTTGAAGATATTCATGAATGTGTAAACACTTTGAAGACATTCATGAGTTCCTTGCACAAACTAGCTAGCATATGTGACTCATACTTAACACTTCTCTATCTACCCAGCCCAATTCAGAACCTCAGAAATAGAACAAATGAGAGGAGAAGAGAAGAAATAGAAAAATAGAGAATTCTAAAAGAATAATCTGAAATTTCCATATGAAAACTCTATCACTGTTGATCAACAAATTTGTAAAGCCTCTCTCCTCTCTCTGCAACAAACTTATTCTTCCTCTCAATCTTCCTTTGTCCAAGTTGTCTTGCAACAGAAATTTCTGCCATGTGAAGAAATTCACCCATTTCACCTTACTGCTGGAAAAACATCCTGTGCCCGTAGAACTCCTCATGTTTGATCTTTCTCACTGAAATATTTCCTCGTGCACATTCACGTGCATTCTCCAGCAATGCATGAAAGTTTGAGTGAATATTTTTGTTCCACCTTTCCAATGTATTTGACTTGACTTTAAATATTTCATTTGAAACATTTAATCACCCCTGAGGTAAAAACATTTTACCAGTGCATCAAATTGTATTTCACCTCACTCTTATATTTTCACCACACAGTGAAATATTTCACTTTAGGCTCATTTAGATCTCCAACTTTGGGAATAAAATCCCACTTAAACACTACATCGGGCATTGCTCCCATTTTAATTGCTATGTTATTTTAATTCAAATGGACCCCTTTAATCATTCCATCGGGCTTGTAAAAAAAGCTCTTTACCCTATATCTCTATGCATTTAATTTGCTTGCCACACTTAAATTTGGCTTTGTCGGGCTCTACTTTAAATGTTTTGCTTTTAATAAAAAGCAAATGAAACATAAAAACATCACCGGGCCTTTAAAATCCCGCGCACGGAAGGTTTTCCTCGGGCCCCACCTGCCACGTGCCCTGTTCTCGCCAACCTCGCAGAAATAACCCGTGAGCACTTTCAACCTGCGAGATAGCGGGGAAAGGCCAGGATTTGGCTGCAATTCATCTTTGTGTCTCCACCGTCGATCTCCTCTTGTCCTCTTTGGTTTGCCCGTATTTCACTCTTATTTTTCACACTTAAAATATTTCACCCCCTTTTGCCTTTTAAAAAGGAAACCATTTAACATTTTTCATCCCGCAAAATACCCAAACTATATTCATGCATTTAATAATGTCTTGGGCCCACATTTTGCCTATCTCGCGCACCTCGCAAGATTAACTGGCAAGCATCTTTTTCTAGCGGGACAGCGAGCCACGGTTGCGATTTCACCTGCTCCAGCTCATTCTATATGTCGTTGATCTTCATTCATTTGCCCTAACTTCACTGTTCATTGTTCTCGGCTGCATCTCTTAACCATGGCGGCTTCTTCTCTATGGAAATCATTCTGCTCACAGCCATCGAGCTTCCTCTCATTAGATCCATACCAGTTTCCCTTTTAACTTGAACAGCGGCGCCCCCGTTTGCTCCTTCCTTTTGTCGAGAAAACAATGTCTGCATTCTCTTTTTGCTGTATTCTATCCATCATTCTTGAAATGCACGGGCTCGCCACATAATGGAGATCGGCCTGCCCTAACTCGAGCTCTTGCATTTGCTTGCAAGTTTCCAAAATATTTCAACATATCCATTGGCGCCCTCCTCATCACGTGGTCCTCTGTTGAAAGTTTCTAAAGTCTTAAATATTGGTGCCCTCGCCATCTTCAATGTGAAGCTTCTTGAGCTCCTTCCTCTTGGTCGTGTTCCATCTCTGGGGAATATGGCATTCCTCTATTTGTTGGGATGTTTTTTGAGGACCTATCAACAAACATCTGATGCGTGCCTCGGAGTCTCTTCATTGGTGCACATTTAAAGCCTCTATGGCCTTTTCAACAGTCATTTTGGTGTGCCTTCAACCCACAGTTTTCCTTCATGCGTTGGCTCCACTCCATCGAGCCCCTTCAGCTGCTCCATTTTGTGCATCCTTTCATTCACCATGGCGCCCCTGTTGCATTTTGATGGATGTTCACAGCCTCTTCTTTTTGATGTGTTCTCGTCACAAGCGCAGATCTCTTCATGCGCGAGTTCCCTCAAAGGTTCCCTGCAAGTTATGATGCCTTCCTCATTTTGCTCTGACCCGCATTTGTTTGAGATCTCTGGTGCCGGCTCGTTCCTTCAAACCGTTTTGCTTTTGCTTAGAAGTTTTGTAAGGATTTCAACAAATCCATTTTATATATTAGCGCCTCCCCATTATTTGCTTAAAAGCTCCTGCGAACTTTTCAACAAATCCATTGCAATGGCTTTGTTTCCTTTTGCCGCACCCCTGTTGAATCAATGGCGTCCTGCATTCCTTGCGTGCATTAGAAGTTATTACACCCTTTTCAACATACTTCATTTGATGTATCCTGCTCGTAGCATTTCCCATGAGATCACATTTATTTTAAGGCATTCTGATCGCTTTGATGGGCGCACATACCTTGCCCATTGCATTTGTTTAAAAGTTTTTAAGGCATTTTAAACAAATACATTTATGCGTACTCTGGAGTTTCATTTTGATTCGTTCCAACAGAGAAGCCCGTCCCCTATTATCTGGCATTCCAATTTTCATTGCATACAGATCTTGTTAGGAGGCGTTCTCATAAACTAGCTACTTGCCTGAATGGTGCTCCTTTCACTTTTCTGCATATATGTCCTCATTCCTATCAGCTGTCACCGGTGGCATTCATATTCTTTATGGTGAAGAAACTCTGTAGAGTCATCTTATTACCTACTCCCTGCCAGCGCACGAGCTTCTCCTCTCAGTGAGCCATTTTCAACTGAGATACAATCTGATATTTTTAATGCTGCATTGTTGTTTCTTCACAATGGCAGCCTCATGTTTGCTTGAAAGTTCCAGAAAACATTTCAACAAATTCATATTGTGCATTATGATCTTAGCTCAAGCCACGGTGTTGACTCCTCTGTTTGCATTTGCTTGAGGTCTCTAAAACTTTTAATGGGTTCATTTTGGTTTATCCTGTGGTGTCTTTGCACTTGCTTTGAAGTCAAACCACTTTTGCTTGAGGGGTGCTTGGCCTTCCTCTAGTTGCTGTGTTATTGGGTTCATTGAAGCCTTCCCTTCCACTGTTCTCTTTTTAGATCATTAGACTGCACAAGGGGAATCACAGCTTAATACCATCATGTAAATGAGAAATGAACATTTCCTCACCCATGATTTCAGCTTTCCCAAGCATATTGTTTTCCAATCACCCTCATATAGTTCAGTATTGTACAATATAAAACAGAGCATTCTTTGTCGCCCAATATTGCTATTCAAAAAATCTTAACTTTTCAGTGTCATGGAGTTAATTCAAACCATCAAGCAAGATTACAAGTGTGACTTCGTCCATGGTGAATGGCATTAGGGGAGAGGGCCCAATAGTCGTGCGTGGGGTCTAATAGTCGTGCACTCAATTGTAATTATAATACCCAATAGTTGTTTATATAATGTCCAATAGTTGTGATTTGACTACCCATAATTAAACAAAATGTATGCTTTTGATCTAAAAAGCAACCAATCATGTGATACCACATCAGCGCTCAACTACTCATGATGTAATGCACGAGAATTGGTCTCACTATTTTTTGGGGCCTTTTTGGACACCTTGACAAAAACACATGCTGATGTGGCATCATATTTGATGATGTGGCCCTGAAACCTTAGTTATAAGCAGAGAACTTGCCAAGTAAGTTGTAAAAAATTGGGAGTGATTTGAAATTTCGACGTAGAATAATTAGAAGCGCGAAGTTAGGGTGCACGACTACTAGGCCCCTCTCCCTATTCTCTTTAAGTCAATTGAAGAAATCTGTAACAATGACAAATGAGAATCTACTGTTGAAACAATGTTTAGCAATTCATGCCCTTCAAAACCATAGTGTGCTCAAGCAGGATGGAGCATGGAGCATGTCACCCATGTGCTCGGTCTGTGACAACTTGTGAAATCCTCCGGCGAGAAAATCTAAACAAGTTTGCCATTAAAATTTTTTTCTGACACTTTTGAAAAACAAGCAAAATTGGCCAAGTTGGCTCTGGAATTGGCCTTGAAAACCAGTCCAATGATCTCCTAGAGACATAAAAACTTGCAGGCATGTAGACATTGGTCCAGAGATTTGAATGCAAAAGACGGCTCGGCAAAAGGAGTTACGAGGTGAAAAATATTAATCATCAAAGTTGCTCAGTTGAACTTTCTGCAACAATCAGCTGTTCTGAACCAATTAAAACTCACTTAATCACCTCGTTGGAAAAATACCAAATCAACTCCTGGCAAGCTGCCACTGGACACAGTGAATCATTTTGGCACAGTGAACACGTGTGCAAGAGGGCTTGGCTTGAATCATCACCCATCAAAAGATACTAAAGGTCAAAGTTGACCTCTCATAAAGGTTTCCGTAAATGCAGTTGCAAAACTGAAGAAATTCCATTTGGTTTTGATCTGCCAAAAATAGCAAATCAACTCATAAAGCTCTGAAAACTGACATGTGAGTTCACTTTGGCATGGAGAACTGAGAACAACAATCGGTTTGACTTGACAGTCAACCAGTTGCAAAATGCAAGCTCAAACGGGAGGCAACTTTACAGAAATGAAGGTTTGCAAACAGTAGAAAAGTGTCAAAACCCTCCAACTTCACTTTTTGAAACCCTGACAAAGCTCATCGTGGGAAGCTGAAACTTGACATGCCTACTCACATAGGACATATGAGTGGGTGTGCAAATGGGTTTTGCACCAAAATCAACAGGCTCCAAAATATGACCCTCCAAAGTAGGTCACTTAAGCAGATTCTTCAGGTGCACTTCTGAAAGTGGAGAGGCAAAATCTTGAAATGGGCATCTCAAATTTGTGAAATTTGAGAGTGCCAACATGAGGTAATAACATAATTGAGTAATCGAGATTCAGGAAAAGTTCGTTGCAAAGGAAGAACCTGACGTTTTCTATTAGCCTCCAAAATTCTTGATGATGCCAAAATTCTTGAAATATTGTAAAAAATAAAAAGTCAAAAAGTCAAGTAAAGCATTATTTTAATCACAAATATACAGTGGAAAAGATTAAGAACATACAAACACATTTTAATAGTATTTTCTTCTGATGAGTTAATTAAATGCTTAATGTTTCATTTGAAAAGTGACATTATGTTGATGCGGGTCCTTAAAGATGTCAAGTTATAACAAGAAATGTAGGTACCTGTGTAAATTAGTTCTCATGGGAAATAGTGAAGAACAGAGTGGTAAGTCAGATTTGGTGACAAGTGTCAAATCTGAGGTAAAGCTACGAAATAAATACCCAAAGGCGAATAGTGGGTAACTAGGAAAGAGAAAGACCCAAGTTTTTGATTAGTTGGTAGAATTACTAGTTTTTCTCAACTTCCACCAACAGATGTTTTTCTCGATAACAAAACTCATCATCAAGATCGAGAATTTTGAGAGGAAGCGTTTGTGACTTGTTCCCACATTTTTGAAGATTGAGAAAACTCGATAAACTTTACCCACGATTTTTAGGCATTTGAACTACAACGAAAGAAGTCAAAGTGCAAATTTTAACTTTATCTTTAGAGACCAGGAAAAATATCTTCTAAGTGCCACCAATGCCCTTATGCCACATGTTGTTTACTAATTGGATTATTTTCTCTTAGCAACGTGCTTTCTTATGATAAATTGCCACCTTGTGTTCTATAAAAGGTAGAGTGTTATTCTATTTTGAGGGTAAAAATTTGTTAAAATAATTAATCTAAAGTTGGAACATCATCAATTTATGTTTAAGTCATGTTTTCTGCTCAATTCTAGTTTAAAAACTTGTATTTATAGTAGATTTTTCTAATATCAAAGCAAAAGGTTATTCCAAATTGTAAACTTACATAATTTTCTGTTGATTACTCCTATCGAAAGAGTCAATTTGCTTCCCCAAATTTGGGTGCATTTTGATACTATTTCGGTGGTAAATGATTCTTTTCTTCAAACTTTTTTCCTTATTTTGTATGTAGTTGTGAAGCAATCTGGTGAAGTACAAAATAGTTTATGCTTTGGTTTAGTTATTTCTCTATGAATACATGGATAATACTTAGGAGAAATTAATTTATTAGGCCTTTTTCCCTCTCAAATCTAATCTTTTAGTAGTTTTCTTTCTGAATGACTTGGACTAATGGAATATGAAAAGTAACGCAGGTTATAATTTGCTAAATCTTATATTGCTGGATTTTGTCAAAGTTACGAGAACCTTTAAAACTAGTGGCCCCTTATGTTTAACAACAATTGCACAACGAACCCTAAGTGAACCTAGTGAGTCAAGACCTAACATTCTCGAGCCTTGGGATAGCTAAGATTACCTCCAAATAAGAAATTTTAGTGATTCTTTCAAGAAATATGGGTTCTATTGTTCGAGTGGCAAGGATTTATCTGCATGTTATTGTGTGTGTAACAACCACGTCAATAGAATTGGCACTAGAAGGAGGGCCATTGTGAGTAAAATAAATTATATCCTTGACAATGAGAATCCTAGGGTTGAAATAGGCCTTAGGGAAAATTAGTATGGTATGAATATTGCAATTGTCCAAAAAATCTTTAACAAAAGACTTTTTTCTAAAAAAATTCTTAGTTTTGGATGGGTGGACAGATGTAGAACCCGTGACACAAGAGAACATAGTGAGATCAGTTGTATATTTTTTCTAACTAGGATGAGTCTGGCTATCAACAAAGTAATCCCTTTAAGTAAAGCATCTTTGTTTAGGAAAAAAGTTAGAGTTATCAAAGCTTACATCCGCTAGGGAAAATTTTAAGAAGCCTAGTAGAATTGTCATTAATATGGTTCCAAAGGTTAATAAATTTGAATTTTGTAATTCTATAGATTTGAGGTTCCCTATTGAAGAAGGTAAAAGAACAAGAAATTAAGAAGGTGTTGCAAAGGGAAGCGAATATCCAAGGAGTCATAAGCCCCCAAACACAATGGTGCAACCAAAAGTTTTAGGAGTAAATCTAAAAAGGGAAGTTGTCTAACACTTAATGTTACAGCCAAAATGTCAATCCTTTATTTTCCCAATTTGTGATAGTTTCAATCCTAATTTGTAAAAAGGGGATAATGAAGAAATTTCCTTGGACAACATACTAATTAGCGTTTGGTCTGATGATAGGAAGGGCGAAAATATGCACTCCAAATAATTGTTTGGAGTAAGGAAGGATTGCTCAATAGCAAACATTCAAACTCAAAGAGAAGATCACATTTCTGAAATTCATGATAAAGAACTATACAACAAATTGGAATTCAGCGATATTGAGAGTCACTCAAAATAGGCGGTCATTTAGGTTGCCTCTATCCATATTATGGAAATAATTAGAAAATACATATTTGATTCCACATACATTCATTTCAAAAAAGCACAAATTGATGCATATGTATATCATTTTAACCAAAAAAACATATATCAGAATTTAAAGATAAGTTGACTAAAATTCAAACAAAAAGTTTAGCAAAATTTGTCTATAAAAGGAAATTCTTCTTTTTCATGACCAATTATATCATAATTCGAAGCTTTTATTGTAGTTTAATGTGTTAGGGTTATTTTTGGTTTAGGGTTAATTGTAGTTGGTAGGTTTATAAATATTAGGGTGTAGGTTGGCTGAGTTGGTTTGTTCCTTGCTTAAGTCTAAATCTATCATGGCAAAGAGCATAATTGCATGCTTGCACAATCATTAACTCATAAACTACATACTTTATCATGAATTTTAAAACAATTGCACCATCATAGAAGAGAAAAGAAAAGATTTAAACACTATAAAATTTATCGTTAATTGTATTAACAAGTATATTTTGCATACATTATGTGATAATACAAACTTTGACGTATAGGCTCCAAGAGTTCTCAAAATAAGCGACCCAAAATTCAACCCATAACACAAGGAGAAAGGTAGTACTTCTGCATTTAATGCTAGATTGCTTGAAATCTAAAAGTACACTCCAAGTTGGCTCAATCTCTCTTTCCAAAGTAAGAAATATTAAATCAACTTAAGTTTTATGCGGAATTAAAATGCCAGTCTATAATCCAAGATCTTCCTAGACTAGTTGATTTTAATCGTTGAGAATAAGTAAATATGTGATAGGGTGGGGTAGCTAATATATTTAAATTTCAAAATGATGGAAGTCCACTTACATGGTAAACTTTAACTTTTGATCACTTTCTAGAATAATTTATCATGTTTATTATGAAGGTGGCATAGTTTTTATAATGAGCATGAAAACTTCTCTCTTCTGATTTCATAAAAAATCATATTACAAAGACTACAATGGTGATAACTCTAAATCAACAATTACTTGTGTTGATTTTAAAATTGATTTACAATTATTCAACCATAAACTTCAATTTGCAAGTAAACAAATAACTTTATTTAAATAGATTTCATGAAATTCATTACACAGGTTTGACAACTCCATTTCCCTTTGTTCTTCCAATTCTTCATCTCATGAACTCCAAAAGTTGAGTTGCTTCCACACTCACATGCCTCTTAACAGACCCATTTCATTATTTGTATTCCCCCTTTGAATATTCTTACTCCAAAAACGACCCTCTATGTAATGCCTTCACTGGTAGAATCTGCTATTTACACTCAACCCTTCCATTATTCATTTCTCACGTTGCTTCCCACACCAGTGCCAGTTCAATTTCTCTTGACTTCTCCCACGTGAGCTTTTTCTTATCATGTCGCTGCCACATGCATTGCTAAATCAATGCAATCACAACAGGCCACATTCAATATGAGTTCCCATCGTGGCATAATGATTTTTTTGTTGCGCCCATTTTGTCTCACCTCTCCTTGTGCGACCTCTTCAAAATCTTAAATGTTGATTTTGATAACCATATTCACTGCCCTTATTACATGCAGCCTCCTTTTTCTCTTTGGCGTAGTTTAACCTTCACCATAATCTTCCCACTGTTGTGACAATCTCCTTCAACCACCACGCTAGCATTTGAGCTGCTCGACACAATCTTTGCTACCTATTAATGTATCTTCCTTCCTGTATATTCCTTTCCTAGTACTAATTTTCTCCTTGTCTTACATGCTCCTCTAATTTCAAACCCATCTCATATGCTCCCTTTTATGTACAATTTCTTCATGGTGCGAGCAAGGAGAAATTTCCTTTGTTTTCTGCTTAGTTCCTTCCTCCTTCCCACCACGTCTCCTTTCATTTTCCAGTCAGGTTTGAAGACAGTCAGGTGCAGCAAGGAGAAATTTCCTTTGTTTTCTGCTTAGTTCCTTCCTCCTTCCCACCACGTCTCCTTTCATTTTCCAGTCAGGTTTGAAGTAATGCTCCTCTTATGGAAGCTTGAAGGTGTAAATTTCTCTTAACTAATATTTAAATCGACCTTCTTAATAAATGAATTTCCTTTCAAATGTGTGGTTGTCCATTGGTATTATTTAAAGCATTTGATTAAAATCAGACTTTTGGAAAGAAATAAACTTACACCCTTTTCCAACATGGCACTTCAAGATCGATTCAAATTACATCATCCATATTTAGATGACATACTTTTGAAAATATGAAAAACTTACAAAAAGATACAAATCTAGAAAAGACAAGCAAAGGGGCACCTATGTATGAAATTTGAGACTAAATTGGAGGGACGGGGTGAGGGCACCCTATTCTGGGTATTTTGGGGTCTTCAAAAGTCAAGACAACTTATCATAGTCTACTTTATGCTTTTATATAACATGTCATTGTCTAAGGTTCCAGATCTGACCTACACACATGAAAAGAGGGAAAAGGTATTGTAATATAGCAGTTTTCCTCAGTCAAATTTTAGTGTTGGTTTCCCACCTCCACAAACAATAAATGATGATGGTATAAATCACATTCCCTAGGTCATACAAAGGTAAAGTAAATAATAAATGACTATAATAAATAAATGATAATTGATAATGTTACCTTAGGTATGAAACCTTTATCGAAGTGATGTAACACCATAAGTTGCCACAAAGAGTTGACAGATAGTGTATGAATTTCCTTGGGTACCTATAATAGATTAGTCCACATAGCATAAATAGATTGGTGTAGCAAAAATGTAGGGAGTAATTCACATTTATCTTCATAATTTACACATAATAATTTCTCATAGTTCATAATAGAGTGGAAATATTCAAATGAGAGGGAAAACTTGTTTGTATATGCATCCCAATTGATATTTTTGGATGTAGGCCAACCTGAGATCATTTTTAAATCACCAAAGGCAGACACCAAAGTAATAAATATTTAAAAATCGCCCCTTTAGGACTAGGGTTCCCTCACCCTAGTTTGTGTGTTTTTGACCCAAAATGATAGGGATATCAAGGATTTTAATGTATTTTCCAAATTTGGCCCCGAAATGAACAAATTATTAATATAATTAATTGTGTGTGCAAAAGAAGCTGTCAACATAGTGTGAAATTGTCAAGGGTAACAATTTATTATGCTACATTTAGCCCCACACTTTAGTGAGGGTATGATCTTACATTCATGCTCAAACTAAAAGAATGGATAAGATAGGCTTCTTGATCAAAATATTGAAGAGATAAGATGACATCAAACTAGGGGATGTGATAGCCCCCAAACTTAGGATCCTATCAATCCATAATCTCAAGATAAACATAAAGTAGATATGTTGCACACATGACAACAAAAAAATTGATCACAGGACATACAATGAGAAACAATACTAGAGTACACATAAAATCATACACAAAAGCATATATAAGGAAAATACGAAACATACAAGGAATACACACAACAAACATGCAAAATACATGAAGAAAACACGTGGAATACATGAAGAACACATGTGGAGTACACAAAGCAAACATGTAGAATACACAAGGAAAACAAGGAATACATGAGGTATACATGAAACACACATGAATCAAACACAACATGCACATGGAGAAAAAATGAAACATGAAGCATATAACAACAATATTAGAACACAATAAACAAAACTAAATATTTGAGTTAGTAAGGTAAGGAGACCTTAGTATGTAAGATTTTCTCAACCAAGCATCATCTCTCAAATGCACCATATAGAGGAATTCTAAAAACAATTAATATAAACAAATTCCATGCACATTAAAAGGCCCCCATGCGCCACAAGCTAGCAAGTTGTGTTATGCTAGTTAATCATGGATATGATAAATGATAGATCCCATAAAGTACATAAGCTAGCAATTTGTGTTATGCTAGGTGGTTGATGAGATACATGGATCTACTGGCTATCAAGTTGTGTTATGCGAGGTTCCCATGTAAAATGATAAATGATAGGTCCCATAATTCTAGAAATTCTTGTTATTATAGTTTTCTCATGAGACACATGGATCCACAAGCTAGCAAGTTGCATTATCCTATGTGAATAGTGTATAAATCTCGAATGTCACAATTTGATAATCATGCCTTAGGGAGCACATAAATTTTTAACATCATGGGGGACAAATTGATAACCATACCTGAGGGGGCATTATGAACAATACCACCACAAAGGAGGCACATCAATAAGTCATAGCCCACAACACACCAATGTGTGGATGTATGTAAATTGATATGTGATATGCCCCCCTTAAATTCCTAGCATACTTGCTATGCTGATATTTTAAGGAAAATAAGGGGAAAATGGGATCCTAAAAAGTGATGCACATCTCCAAAAATTAGTTATCCTTGCCCCCCAAGTTTATAGGCAAGGACACCTAGGCTAGAGACCATTGTGTTGCTATCATATATGAAATATGTTTGTATGTATGATTGTACCACCATGAATGTAAATTAGCAAACACATGGAGATACAAATGCCACATAGTGAGGAGTAACACAAATAGAGGGGAGTTTATCATTTATAATAAATAGGTGCATCAATACGTGGAAGAGTGATAGCACCACCATAAATAATTTCTTGTATTTTATTGTTTAAGGCCTGATATTCATTGGTGGAATGTTCAAGCACTCAATGATATGCTTACAGGTTGGAGGAGGAAGAGCAATCAAGTGGGATTTGAGAAGCCTTAACAAAATATGCTCTCTCTAGGATAGAGGATAAGGAGTAGGAAGAAATTATTTCTCTCGTGAAGAAAAGTTTGCTTGCTCACTCGAGGAAGTTAGAAATACATTAGATGATGGAGGATGAGATGTAGATGAAGGAGGAATTTGGAAACCTAAACCCCTTTTAGCAAGGTGCAGTGTACGTTTCTCAAGATCCTTAATTCCTTGTTCCATATTTTTATTTTATCCAAGTTTAGAAATAATTTTGAATCAAACCCCATAATACTTTACAACTTAGATGGAGAAGGAGGTCTTGTCTAAATGGGAAGTGTTGAAAGAGTAGTAGCATTATTGACATGAGAAGAATTAATTATTTTGCAAGAATGCATATCCTTTTTGAGTGTTGGGATGTCAGGAGGAGGAGGATCATTGTTAGATTTTTCCAACACACGGGAATGAAAGCTAAAGAACCCTCATTTCTATCATGGGATGATGATGTTTGTGGATTTTTTGATACTGAATGAGTAGATTTGATTTGTTTAGAAGATTGTGCAAATGACACAATAGATTCCATAGGTTTAGATTATAATATTTTGTACTCTCCAACAAAGGAGGGTATAAATCTAAAGAAACCCAATCGTAAAAAAAAATACATACTTGAAGATGAAGCAACATTTGCAAAATCATTTTTGTTAGGAGTAGTTTTAGTGTGTGTTATTAGATCATAGAGAAGAGGAAGAACAAGATTATGTGGACACCATCAAAACAACCTTTGTCTCTTTAGGATTTTATAGTGAGATTTTATACTCCCTAATGAAAGAAGGTGTAAAATCTAAGGAACCCCAATCATCACCAAAGAGTGCAGTAGTGGTGATTTATTATCATTGGTGTCATTTTCATAGGAGGGTAGTGGTTCAACTTTTGAATATGAAATCAAAATACTAATAGAGTTTGAAAAGTTATGTCTGAATTTGGCTTGTAAATAACTTTTTGGATTCACTTTGACCGTATAGACTTTGTTATTATATTCAAACTTCATTGTATGGTGAAGAGTAGATGAGAATCCTCTCATGGCATGAATCCATGATCTACCAAGGAGAAGATTATATGAAAGAGTATCAGGCATGACATGGATAAGGGTACACAAAGTTACAGGTCCTACCTTAATGTGTAGTCTAATTGTACCTAGTGATTTCCTTCCAACATTATCAAAGCTATGAATAGTAAGAGTATCAAGTTTGATGAGAGATATATCCATATTGATCCTATGTAAAATTTCAATGCTAAAAATATTAAGACTTGATCCATTATCAATCAAAGTATGCCTAATTTCATGTTCATTAATGATGAAAAAATCATGAGAGCATCATATTGGTTTTGGATTTCAAGAAAAGGCAATTCATGTTGAGGGAATGTAATGTACAATTTTTTTTTGGCATACGGAAAATTCACCGCCAACAATTTACCGACGGAAAATTCACCGCCAACAATTCATCGCATGAAAATTCACTGCCATGACAATTCACTACATGAAAAATTAATTGCATGAATTTTTGGCGGTTAACTTTCCATGGCGTTGAATTGCTGGTGGCAGTGAATTTTCCCATGGTGAATTGTTGGTGGTGAATTTTCCATCAGTGAATTTCTCATGGTGAATTTTCCTAGAGCCATTTCTTTCCTACATACAATCAAATAAAATTGCTACAAGATTTGGTCTAATAGAAGTTGGCACGACTATCTTTTGTAAGGCCTCTTTGATCATCTTGTGTGTAGGTGAGGTTTGAATTTAGTCCCAAAGAGAGATATTATCTGAAGTATTATGAAGTTGCTCAACAAGATCATACTATTTGCTCATATATTGAGGAAGATGAGATGCAGGGGGAAGATAAGGTTGGGGAAATGAAATGAAAGTGGGGGTGGTTTGTGTGTTCTTTGATTGTTTTCTATGTCAAGTATTGTATGCATGAGTTGTTACCCATTTTTCACCTATGGGCTCAATCAGGCAGGGTAACCCATGTTTTCAGGGGTTCTCAAAGACCAAATGGAGGAACACTTGCATCAGGGTCACATTTTTTCTAACTTGTTTGCTTCTTGTGCAGATGCAGGGAAAAATGATGTTTTAATTCAGCACGTGGATTAAATGTGGCTCCCAAGAGGGTTAAGCCCAGCGTGCAGGTCTTCAGTTTAGGGGTGGGTTTCCATTTTTATGTTTTGCCTTGTCTTTTCCTCTTTTCTATTTTGTTTTCTTCTTGCCTTTTTTTTCTTGTTTTGTCGGGGGCAAAACTGGGTCTGGATCCAAACTTGGAACTTTTCCATAGTTCTAGTTCCTATTTTTGATCCGATTCCGACCCCGGTTCCATTGTTTTTTTCTTTGTCAGGCCCCCTTTTTTCTTTGTTTCCATCCAAGGCGGAGTCGGACCGAAACCAAACTTGGAACTTTTCCAAAGTTCCAGTTTTTGTTTTTGTTTTGGTTCTGGTTCGGGTCTCGCCCTCGGTCCCGCTCATTCTTCTTTCTTTTCTTCGTGGCCTATGCTCAGGGGATGTTTCCTCCTTGGTTTCCCCTTATGTTTTCCTTTTTCTTCCTTCATCCCTCATGTTTTCTCGAGGGCAGGATCAGAACGAAATCCGAACTTGAAACTTCGGGGAAGTTTCAGGTCCGGTTTTGGTTCCAATATTGTCTTGGCCCCGCCCTGCCAGTTTTGAAGGAGTTCGGTTGAAAGGTTGACCTCAGTCAAGTTTGACATAATTTTCCCTCAAGAGAAAGTTGGCAAGACCTTCCAGATGTCTTGCTGACTAGCAAGGGTGCCATCAAGTCTGAATGCTTCACCTACAGATTCCTATCGGCGAGACAAAATTGTTGTCCTAGCGACTAAGGGTTTTCCCCATTAGCATGAAGATCTCCTTCGGAGAAAGGTCTTGGTGAGATCTTTATGTCTCACTGAATGGCAACAAAAGGGAATACATATCGACGTGACTACAGAGAGCTTCCCGAAGTGCTCAAGGCTTGGCGAAAGAAGGCTCAGTCGGTGGAAGGTCTCACCCACCGAAAAGGTCTCGCCGACATGAGGTAATATCAGCATAAGTCTTGCCGATCCATCAGAATCTCAATGAATGAAACGACATCGAAAAAGCAAGCTTTCTTCGTCATAAAGTGTCAGTGACCTGGGGATGTCCTACCGACCAATGAACAACTCGGCGAAAGAGAGGACCTCGGTGTGAGGTTTGGGCGAAGAAAGGAGGTCTCCTCAACTCTAAAGGCTCTCGACGCAGGAGATTGAGTTCGCTAGTATGTCTCGGTGATAAAGAAAGGTCATGCTGACTGAAATAAACCCTCACCAAAGCAAAGTGCCTTCGGCATGAGGTCTTTCCGACCCGGTAAGGTCTCATCAAAAACAAGCTAAGCTCACCAAAAGTTCAAGATTTCACCATGAGGTCCTAGCAACTTTTTGAAGTCTTGTCGAAGGGGATTGACTTTGGTATTATGTTATGTATTCAGCATTTGGTCTCACCAACTAGCAGGGGGTCTCCCCAACATAAATGACATCGGTGTAGCGCCCGACCGTCAGAGTGATGTCTTACCAACATGATAAGGTCTCAGTGATGGAAAGTGATATCAGCATGACTAATGAAGCCGCTATGACCTCTTGTCGATGAGTGTTTCTCTTGCTAAAGCAAAACAAAATAAGCTCTCGCCGGAGCTAGAAGCCCTCACTGAGAGGCTTGTTGACTCAATAGGGTCTTAACGAAGGACTGGAGCTCGGTAGAGTGGAGTGCATTTGGGGTGACATCAATATACTTTTTTCTGATAGAAGATGAGAAGAGTTTGCCATGTTTTCTGGCTGAACGCAATTGTCCTGGTGACCAGAGAGGCGATATCGGTATGATTTTGGGCTCGACAAGAGCTCTCATCGACGGTTTTAAGCTATCCCAATAACCACGGAAAGATTTAATCACATCGGCGAGACACGATTAGTGTCTCACCGACATGTGATTCTACAGAAGGAGCTTTTGACCGCTCGAAGAATCTGTGTGGACTATATTCGACCAATCAGAGAGAGCTATGAGTGAATCATTGGTAGCTGAACCATATGAAGAAAATCAACAGGATGAAAAGCAATGTCTATCTGTTCTGAGCTCAAGAGCATTCAAAAGTGTTTGACAGGGAGTTCAAAGGTGGACACGAGGATCAGAAATGAATGCGGTGGTTGCAGGAAGATCTGAAGGCTTCTCTGGGGAATGACTCTTCACCGACATGGACACGTAGGGTGCAGCATTAAATTCAATCAAAAGATCTAAGGAAAGATCTATTCTGGGAGATATTTTTTGTAAGCCCTAAGGGGTCGACACACTTTTGTATATAAGGAATTTTTTCCTTCTTGTAAAGGAGTTCGGCGGATGCTTTTCTGAAGTCTGTGACTTCTACAGTCCTCTCTCAGATTAGAAAAATTTTGTAACTCATTCTGGAGCATAATATATAAATTTTTCCTTGGTGACTATTGGTGTTCGGATTTCCATCTTGTTCTTGCAGAGTTTTGTGCATTTCAAGTTCATGATCAAGTTATTTTTGTGAATTTCTTTCATTCCTTCATAACTTTATCTTGTGTTTCATGCCTTCCTTTGCAAAAGTATCATTATACAAATCACAAATTGTGTTCACTTAGTCACACATGAATTCTAGTTTGTGAAAATATTTCTTTCCTCTCTGGAAAAAATGTGTGAATCGAACCTAGTTGTGAAATGTTAGTGTAAGGCTTATAGAATTTGATGTGCAATCCCATATCCATCATTAGTACTCAAGTGTAACTCAAGTATCTCATTGTTCTTATCAGTTCGGTGTATCACCATAGTTTAGTTTTATTCTTATTTATTCTTTCTCCCTTTCCCTTCAAAGAATTAGTAGTTCAGGTGACACCAAAGGAAGTCGGCCTTCTCTGAAGGTTGAACTCTGCTTACAAGAACCCACATCTTAAGAGGTCTTCCCATGTTACACTAAGGTGTTGAACACGAGGTTCAACAAGGGTGCAATTTCAAGTGATAACATGAGCAACTGTATTAAGTTTTTGTGACACACTTTGATCAATATTATTATTTTGAGTAAGATTTTTTACAAAGTTTAAAACGTGATTAGGAGTTTTAGGTTGGTTTGGAACACCTCCAATAGTGAGAATGGGTTTAGTATTGCGTGTGTGAGTAATCACATGATAATGAGGTTGTTGCAATACATTAAGTGATTTTGTAAAGTGTGGGATGCTTTGAGTAGTAAGAAAGGGGTTTAATTTATGGTTGAGGGTCATTAGAAGGAGGATAGATAATAATTTTTAGTTTAAGACTCATTTTGGGAGAGGGTAAAGTGGTGAAAGGAAACATCTTGGGAAGGTAATTTGGTAATGACACAAAGTTTAGGTAAGATATGTTATTTGGTTGTTGTCCCTTAGGGAGAACCAAGCACGTTGGTTAGAATTTGATCACTTTTGTTGTGAGGAACTAGAATTTTTAGGGTACCACAATGAATTAGGTGAATTAAGGTCAAATTGGCTGCAAATAAAACCAGATCAACGAATCCTATAGACTAGCCACTTTATAATGATCAGATTCACTGGTGGATTTGGCCAACTAATAGGAAATGGAATTAACACTCATTTTCCCTACACTTCAAACTCTATAAGACCTAGGGGGTGACCCTTTAGCAATACCTAAAGATTCAAACACATAATTAATAGGATATTGCTTAACAGAAATTCTCTCACAAAGTTATGCTCAGAAACATAAAATATCACTCAACATTGGAAAGATACTAAGTGAATTTTAGAAACTAGCATGGAGAACATGGTAGATACAAGTACTCGCAACATAGAATTGAAATGATTTATGATTCAAAGAATTGGGACCAAACTGAAAACTACATAAGCACATTAATGGACCAGTGCCAAGAAATGGGCTATGGAGTCATATAACCAACCCTTCATCCTACAGTGTTAAACATAAATTGAAGATCTTTGCAAATGTTATCACATTGTGACAACTAGACCACTGAAGCTTTATCTGGTAATTCTTTTTACAAATCCAGCTGAAACACAACACTCCTGTCACATTTATTAAAGAAATTACACTATCCCCTGAACAATAGGCAATAATAAATGTAGCTTGTGCTTCATTAAAGAAATTACATCATTCACATAACATAAGGAAACAATAGATATAACTCAAATGCAACAAATGTGCATGAAAAGACTCAGACAATTTTATTATTGAATCCAAAAAAGCATTACAGTTTAGCTATGGAGACAATTATCAGCTAAAATAAACATGAAAGCATAACTCAGAACACACACTTTCATATTAATGACTTAGTTACAATCATCCTAGAATTACAATTCTACCCAGAGCTTTTGCCTGCCTTGCAGATCTTTCAGAAATTGGAACCCCAAATCCTTACAATGAGAGAAGAAGAGAAGAAATAGAAAATAGATGCAACCCTAAGATTGATATGTTGATGACATCGAAAAATTCTCTCCCATTGATCAGCAAGATGCAAAGCATCTCTCATCTCTCCTCAACAACAAACTTTTGCCTCTAATTCTGCCTTTGCACTAAGTTGTTGAGCAACAGAAAACTTTCCCATGTGGAAAATCTCAAAATTCACCCAACTATTGGAAAATATATTACCCATGAAAAACCTCTTATTTATGCTCTTTGTTCTTTGTTGCAGCTACAAATATTTGCATATCCACTTTATACTTTAAACATTTTCCTTTTCATAGTGAAAGCTTTTAAATATTTCACTTTACATTTCACTTGCCAAATAAAGAGGTGAATATTTTATTCACTTTATTGGGGAATGAAAATATCACTCGCACACCCACTTTCACGTGAAAAGGTTTTTAAAATATTTCATTTGTCACTTTTACTTTTTCACCTTACTCAGAAAAATTTCACCTTTAAAATGAAATGCCTTTTAATCATTTAAAGCTCTTGTTTCAAAGCATGAGGGCATTTAAATATTATGTTTCACCATGCATCAAAGAATTCACCGGCAAAGACTCGGTCAGGCCCACACACTTAAATGTGATGCGGCCATATGGATCTAGACTATATGCAGTATTGAATGCTTAACTTTTACAATGATTATTCCAAGTTAATTAGAACAAAATTAACTCATGGAAATAATTATAATAATTAAAATGACAAGGTGATAATAACATAATGAAAGAAAATGAGAGAAAGAAAGAGAGAAAGAGATGCAAACAGAGTTTGATTACGGAGTTTGCCACAAACGTGACTACGTCTCTGGGTCAGCTCCAATAGAGTACGACCGATCCGATTAATCTCCAGAAATCAGTTAGAATGCACCAAGACTTATCCCCTTAAACACATCAGCATAACATGCCCTCGACGTGCAGAATAGTCTTCAAAAATCTCTAAGAAAAATTCTCTCTAATTCACTACTTCACCCTTGACTTGGAAAAATCTGAGTTTCACATCAAAATCACTTAACTCAACTCTCACCCATACAGCCCTTTTTATACAAAAATATTACTCAATTTGGCTCATAACCAAATGATTTACAAATATTTCCCCATATCTCCTAAAAACAATTTAATCTCCCAAATTTACAAAGAAATCCCCCATTTATACATAACAATCTAGAATATATCTCCTTTAATCAATCTAAGCCCCTTTTCATTATTCATTCCCAGGCTTATTACCATGGTTTTAGATTTCATTGTTTGTTTTATTTAAAAATTAGGGGAATTGGTTTTAAAAAAATAAGGCATTCGGTTTTGGACACTTAACAAATAAAACCG
>VDFB02024005.1:0-16113 GCA_007258455.2 Sequoia sempervirens
TTTGTGTATGTTGCCAGAGGGCAGAGGTGATCCACATCTCTGGATTTTGTATCGTATTTGGTGATATATGATGGACATGTATTGTATTATGACATGATGTTTATTATTTTGATTATGCGATGGCCTTTATTGACATTATGTATGAAGTTTCCTTTATGTGGCTATATGAGATGATTCAGGATGTGGTTTCATATATATGTACACATGTTTATATGGATGATTTATGCTTTATGATTTATGTTTTATGGATGGATGATTTGTGATCGATGTAAATGTTTCTATGATTCATGTTGTATGGATGCATATGTGGATGAACGATTTATGCATGTTTATATGATTTATGATGTATGTTTTATGGATGCACATGTTTATATGATTTATGATGTATGATTTATGGATGCACATGTGGATGAATGATTTATGCATGTTTATATGATTTATGATGTATGTTTTATGGATGCACATGTTTATATGATTTATGATGTATGATTTATGGATGCACATGTTTATATGATTTATGATGTATGATTTATGGATGCTCATGGGGATGGATGATTTATGCATGTTTATATGATTTATGATGTATGATTTAGGGATACAAAAAGGGTAAATGCTTACAATGCACCTAAATGTCAATAAAGACCGTTATGAGAATGCAGATAGGCGATAGGCAGATGGAAGATTGCATTTGCCAAAAACAACCATTAATATCCTGAGAGGAAGAGGACCTAAGAGGAAAAGGAATGAGAGTACTTGCACAACCGAAATCATAAGCGGTGGTTATGATGGAAATGAAGGGTGCATGCAAAATGGTACAAATGCAGTGAAAATGAGATTTTTCCATCCTTGGAGCATTGATTTTTACTATAGCGTAGGGTACCAAACACCTTGATATAGAAGACCAAGGTGAGTGAGTACTCTACACATGAAACAAACACAACAAACAATAAGGTTATCGCAACACCTCGAGGTTGCGATGACCCCGGTCGGGCCTGGTGTTGTAATAACCACAAACACACAAAGTTGTCCCAGCGTAACACAAGATCCTGGAGATCTTGGTGGGTCGTACGAGGGATAACGTGAGAAGACAACAGACAAAACAAAAGATCAAGGCATGCCCCCATTTCGACAGGTCAAAGCATGCCCTGGTATGGTGGACCAAGGCGACCCTGACAAGTGATGGGAAGGAACCTAAAATGATAAACAAAATTTGAAAGCATCAAAAGATCATAATCAAGACAACAGGTCCTTTGCCATAGGATCAAGATGGTGGATGCGATTGGCGAGGTCTGTTAGGAAGGATTCATCCTATTGAGACTAAAGATGGGTGCGAAAGTAGGATGATCCAGTTGACGTGGGATGTTGTCGAGGACAAGACTTTGTAACCTGAGAATTTGTTTATTAGAAGCGGTTAGATCACGGGCATAGCGATAATGAAGCACAAAAAGGCCCCGATATAACCCTCTGAGACCTAGGGGCGGGGCTGATCATAGATTAGCCTTGCCTACATCAAAGTCACAGAGCCCTAGTAGTTCGAAAAGGCCAGATGGATAAAGAGAAAAGACAAATGATAGCAGATGATGGCGGACAAATGCAGAGGTGAATCAAATGATCGACCTTGCCTACGTGACAGCGCAGGGGCAACGTAGTTCGACAAATGGACTCGACAAGATGGGACCTAGGTGAAGACCGACACGATGGATGATTCTACCCGATGACACGAGTGTGAATGATGTAAGCTCAGAGTGGGATACCAAAAAAAAGCTCAAGAATGGGGGATAGACTTGATGGGTCATCCAATGCTCAATCAATATTTACCAAACAGTCCGGGATGAGATGGGTGAGGACAATAGTGCGGATGACGGCATAAAATAACTAGGATGTCAGGTAGATAATGATTAAGCCCTCTATGGATGACGCCTGTTGCCAGGTTTTCACCATCCATACCTATCCAAGGCGCCACCAAGAGGTGGTTTTCACCTGGGGCCAATTTATTTCTCTTGACTATTTTTTGGTTACGGCTTCTTTGATTTTTTTGATATTTTGATATTTTTTGATTTTAAATTTTTTGACCGGTGGGGTAACCATGATTTAGGCATAGAACCCTGGCAGGATGCATGATGTTGATAGGCTCGTCAAGGGTTCTCCTTCAAGAATAATAGTCAACACGTATGCCCCAGATCTATATTTAGCAGCTATGACATAGGGCCCCAACCAATTTGCCTCAAATTTTCCTGAGTACGTTGGTTCTCCTTAAGGACAAGCTCACCCACCTGGAATTGGCGAGGATGAACCTTCTTGTTGTAGCTACGCTTGAGGCGATTCTGATATGCTTGCAGATGGTCGTAGGCCTTTATTCTTCATTCATCTAGTAACTCTAGCTGTGCCAGCCATGCAACATGAGCATCCTCTTCACTGATAAGGTTCTTTAGAGAGATTCTCAATGATGGAAGTTCAACCTCGATTGGCAAGACGACTTCAACACCAAACACCAAAGAGTAGGGGGTGGCACCTGTCGGGGTGCAGATGGAGGTGCGATATTCCCAAAGGGCAGGATGAATATGGAGGTGCCAATCTCATCCAGTGTTATTGACAACCTTTTTGAGAATACAAATGAGATTTTTGTTGGTCGCTTCCGCTTGACCATTACCTTGGGGGTAATAAGGCATTGACCAATGGTGCTGGATATGGAAGGTGTCACAGAGATGTTTCATGGCTTGGTTTTTGAATGGTTTGCCGTTGTCGGAAAGGATAGTGGACAGGATACCATATCTACAGAGAATATGGTAAAGAATGAATTTGGAAATCTGAGTACCGGTGATGTGTGAAAGAGGCATTGCCTCCACCCACTTGGTAAAGTACTCAGTGGCGGTGATTATGAAGGTGTGGCCGTCGGATGATGGTGGGTGAATCTTGCCAATCAAGTCAAAACCCCATTGAGAAAACGGCCATGGTGCCAGGAGGGGCTGAAGATCTTGTGCTAGAGCATGGATTAAATCTACATGTTGCTGGCATGGAAGGTATTTCTTCACAAACTCGCAAGCATCGTGTTCCAACGTAGGCCAATAATATCCAGCTCGTAAGATCCTTTTGGCTAGAGCCATACCATTTGAATGTGCTCCACAAACACCGCCATGTACCTCCGTTAGTGTAGCATGGACTTCGGTCTCATTCAGACATATGAGGAGGATTCCATCATACCCACGATGATAAAGCATATCACCGACGATGACGTATCGAGAAGAGCGATGAATGAAGGATTTGCGTTGGTTACGGGTAAGGTCTGGGGGTATAGTGTTATCACGGAGGTAGGTATAGATATCTTGGTACCATGAGGAGGTGGGACCCATGATTTCGCACACCATGTTGGTCTGAGGGATATCATATGCTGGGATTAAAAGTTGTTCTACAAGAAACTCACACTTTGTTAAGTCCTTGGGCATGTCTAGGAGGGAGCCAATAGTGGCCATTGCATCAGCTGCTTTGTTTTGTACCCTGGGAATCTGTTCAAATTATATAAAGGTGAAATTTTTCTTGAAATCATCCACCATGCGCTTGTAGGGTAACAACTTATCATCCTTGGTCAGGAACTCATCATTAACTTGCCTAATGACTAGCAAGGAATCACCAAAGACTTTCAACTAAGTTATGTGCCATTGTTTCACAATTTTGAGACCAGTGAGAAGAGCTTCATATTCGGCCATATTGTTGGTACATGGGAACGCTATCTTGAATGACTTGGGAATGTAGTCACCCTGAGGGGTGACTAATAAAATTCCTACCCCCAATCCATTATGTGTATATGATCCATCAAAGTACAGTGTCCACGTGGGGGTTTCCTCAACTAAGAAGACTTCCTCATCAGGGAATTCTGTGATCAATGGGTGAGGGTCAACTAGAGGAGCTTCTGCTAACTGATCTACAATTATTTTCCCTTTAATAGCCTTGCGGTCCACATATTCTATGTCAAATTCATTGAGGAGCATGACCCACTTATCCATGCGACCAGTCAGAGTGGTTCTAGATAACATATATTTCAATGGATCAATCTTGGAAATTAACTTTACTGGATGGCTAAGCATGTAATGTCAAAGCTTTTGTGTGCTGAAGACGAGTGCAAGGTAGGCTTTTTCCATGGGGGAGTAGTTCAGCTCATAGCCAACCAATGTCTGACTGATGTAGTAGATTTCCCTCTCTTTCGACGACTCATCATGTTGTGCCAACAATGCCCCCAGTGCAACTGAAGTGGTGGAGATGTAGAGCAAGAGGGGTTTTCCGGGAATAGATGGCATCAATATCGGGGGATGGGCTAAATATTCCTTGATTTTGTCAAATCCTATCTGACACTGTTGGTTCCATCGAAAGGTGGAATATTTTTTTAGAAGATGAGTGAATGGCTGACACTTGTCCGCCAGCTAGGCTATGAACCCGTAGGATATTTGCATCTTCCCACGGAGGCTTCTTAAGCTGTTTAAGATTGCGTGGAGAATTGGCATATCGGGATAGCTTTACCTTGGTGGGATCAAGCTCAATGCCCTTGCGAGACTATGAAACCCAACAACTTTCGAGTGACCCCAAAGACACACTTTTTGGATTTAGCCGCGCTTATGGTGCTCTAACAACTCAAATATCTTTTTCAAGATGGCGGGATGTTCTGCTCGTGTTCTGGATTTTCCTAATAGGTCGTCGACATAGTCCTCCATGATGATGTGTATGAGGTCATGGAAGATGACCGTCATTGCCCTTTGATATGTTGCCCCTGCATTTTTGAGACCGAAGGGCATAACATTGTAGCAGAAAGTGCCCCAAGGAGTTGTGAAGGCGGTTTTGTGTTGGTCCTCAGGTGCGATTCGGATCTGGTTATACCCAGAGAAGCCATCCATAAGGGATAACATCTCATGTCCTACTATCAAGTCAACCAACATGTCAATGTTGGGTAAGGGGAAGTCATCTTTTAGGCAGGCTTTGTTGAGATCCCTGAAGTCCGTGCAGACCCGAATGTCACCATTTGGTTTAGCGACTGACACTATGTTGGAGATCCACTTGGAGTAGTCAATTGGTCTGATAAATCCTGCCTCTAGTAACTTCTCCAATTCCTTCTTGACTAACAATGCGACTTGCGGATGCATCTTGCAGAGTTTTTGCTTGATAGGCTTAGCATCTGGGCGGATGTCAAGGTGATGAACTACTAAGGCGAGATCTAAGCCTGGCATGTCTGAGTATGACCAAGCGAAGTTAACAATTCCCTCTTGGAGTAGCCGCATGATGACTGGGTACTCTTGCTCCGAGAGTGACTTGGCTACATAGGTGACCTTAGGATTTTCGACAGTTCCCAAATTAACTTCTTGTGTCTCTTCGATTATGATAGATGATCTGGCAGATAGCTGAGTTCCCATAAGGGAAGATGAACATATCCATCTTCTAGTGCCTCCTCGAGGTTTTCCCCATCAGATGTGTCCTTTATTTTTAATTTTTCAAGGTTAGGAAGTGCCTCAGGGAGGTTTTCACTAGATGACCACTTTTTGGACACACTTCTTACTTTATTTTTGTGACTAGGTGTTCATCCTCCCCAATCATGAGGTTGTATATGTATCGCGGACATCTTGTGGTGTGTGCTAGTTTGTAAGGTCCTAGTTAATGAGCTCAGGATGGCAAAGGGATAGGCTAATAGTGCAGATGGATAGGCATTCGAACATGGAAGATAGGTCAGTGTGATCGACGTCATCGTACGCATGTATGATGGATTCTTCCTCGGGTATGTCTTCCAATGAGCCGTTGTCCACAACTACACTATTGGAAGCATTAGACGATGTTTCGGGGCCTTTCTACTTTCTGTCATACCCAATGCCCACATTTTTTGGTAGCGGAGACATATCAATGGGTTGTAATCGCCCTTGTTCTTGCTTTCCTAGGCCTCTGCCTTGATAGTTATTCTTTTCCACGAACTTTGTCGGCCAGGGGTACTTTTCTTGGAAGTATTCCTTGAGAGGAGTTTCTGGCTGAGGCTCTTCTCGGTAAACCCATTGGATTATGTCTTCTTCTGGCGCGTCTGTCTTGATGCTTGGGGATACGAAAGTGGTGGTAGGGATATTTTTGCCACGGAAGGTGACAGTCTTGTCTTCCTTTGGGGTAGCATGGGAAGGTTGACCATACTCGTGTGGCGATGGTGGCATGGTTGCTACATTAAGAGCAGTATGCATTTCGTACTCACCACACCCTTTGTCAATGATCTGGACTTTTGTGACTGTGGGGTCAGTGGTGGAGGATGGAGTGGTTATCGTGGTGGATGGTGGATTAGCGGATGACGACTGAGATACCCCCATTTCAACCCCAGGACAATAATGTAAATGGGGGAAAGATGCTTCTAGAGCGTGACAATATTCGAATGGTTGGGGGTCGGCATAGATGGTGACCTCTTGTCCGTTGACTGGGAATTTGAGGCACTGATGGTAGGTGGAGGGAATGGCTTGCATAGCATGGAGCCATGGACAGCCAAGGAGGAGATTATATGGCAAGTCTAGATCAAGGACATGGCAGGTAATGTACTAAACCACTGGTCCCACTTGGACAGGAAGATTGATGATCCCTTCTGAATTCCTCTCTGCATTGTCATAAGCCTTGATTGTGATGATTTGATTACTTAAATCTACTTGGGTATACCCCACCTATTTTATGAATTTTAGAGTGCACAAGTTGAGGGTAGAGCCATTATCTACCAAGACTCTTTTTATTTTATGCCGGGCAACCACGACTTCAATATGTAAGGGGCGATTATGATTGGCATCAATGTTGGGCATATCATTTTGGCTAAAGTGTAGTTGGTGAGATGAAGCTAGGTGTCCTACCAAAGCTTGGAACTGTGTGGGATCAATGTTATGGGCATAGGTTTCTGAGCTACGGTAGGGATTTCTTGATACAGGGGAAAGACTTGGAGTAAATCCAAGATGGAGATATCTTGAGGAGTCTTTCCTAAGTGATCAAGGATATTATCTTGGGAGATTCTGAGGAGTTGATTGGGGTGTAGAATTTTACTTGAGGGAATAGTGATCTTGAACTCGTGGGTGTGGTAGCACAACACATTGAGGGGTCTTTAGCTTTGACATGTATCATGGATACACGAGGTTCTACTTGCTTAATGTAATGAATAATACCCTTGTAATTAGAGGGGGTACATTCTTATGGTTCGTGTAAACATTTTTGAGGATTCTTGTTGGAAGTATAAGACCTTGGTTATGGTTGAGAAGTTTTGATAGATCTGCAATTGAGCATTGGATGATGGAGCTTGACTAGGGTCAACCTTGATGTCACCTTGATCTATGAGATCCTGTACGTAGTTTTTCAGACCTTGACACTTATTCAAAGAGTGTCCTTTTATTTTATGGAACTCACAATATTCATTTTCCCTAAACCATGCGGGCTTAGGTTTGGATTCGTCGAGTGGCTTGGTGACAGGGTACGTGATCGGATAGCTGATCTGCAACAGTTTGTTGAAGACGACACTCAAGGGTTCTCCTAGTTGAGCATACTAGCGTTTAGTGTTCCCTTGGTTATTTTGATTGGACTGTTGGGGAGGATGGGGTGTCCCTTACTTGGTATAGATATAGCATTAGAGTATGGATTAGCATTTGTTTTAAGGATGTATTTATTACGTGGACATGTTTAGTGTTAGTGACACCATCATTTACTGCATTTTTGTTCTTGTTCCAAAAACATGGCTTGTCATTGAATGTCCTTTCCCTATCTTGATTATATATTTTGATGTGCCCCTTGGTAACAAGGGCACGCTCAAGGATGGGTCCTTTCTCTACTACCTCTGCGAAAGTGGTGACACAATGTAATCAAAAGTTATGAGCCATGTATACGGGATATGAGAGTTCTCTCCACGAAGGGGTGACCATGTCCTTTTTCTTTCAAAGGGTTTCATTAGGCTTGCTAGGGCTTGCATACACCTTTGGAGGTAGTTAGTAAAGGTTTCCCCTTCATGTTGTTTCTCTTTGAGGAGATCCAAGGTATCGGTATCTTTCTCCAAATTGAAGGAGAAGTAGGAGACAAACTTTTCTAACAGGTCTGCAAAAGATTTTATAGATCCTTTTCAAGAGTCATGAACCACCCTAGTGCGTTGCTTGCCAGACTCTGGGGGAATAGACGCAAGAGATAGTTGTCATTGTGGATAACTTCTTGACACTGGGAGTAAAACTCCTGTAAGTGGGCCTTAGGATCTTTGTTCCCCTTATATTTTTCAAACTTTGGCATCTCAAAATGTTTGGGGAAGGGAATCAATGAGATGGAGGGATCATACAGATATGGGCATATATCTTCAAACTTGAATGATTGTTTGCCAGTCCCTGCCTGAAGATCTTTTAGAGCGGCTTTGATTTCTAGGATGTCCGCATTGGATGGTGTGTTGGATGGGTATTGATGATAGGATGATTGTGGATTCTGAGATGATGTTTGGAGATGGGCGTATGGGTGAGGAGGTGGCATCCCCTGCTGATACACCAAGGGACCTAGTTGATAAAGAGGTTGCTGTTGCGAGGAGGGATATGGATTGGTTAGGTAGTTATGGGTGGCGTATTGTTGGGAAGTAGGGAGGAGATGTTGTTGATTAGCTTGTGGATATTGGGGGTGTTGATATGACTGTTGCGATGCCACATAGAAGGGTTGTTGTTGATATTGTTGCTGGTTATAATAGTTGTAATGATGGGGTGGTTGTTGATGCACAGTTAGCGGCTGTGGTGGGCGAGATGGGATGTTTTGTGGTGGTTGCGCTTGCGGACATAAAATGGACACAAGGAATGGAGATATGGTCGAGGCTGAAGGCTGAGGTTGATTTCCTTGTGGTTGATGCTGTGATGGTTGTGTTGAAAATAGGGGATTGACCAATGGTTGTTGTTGAGGTGGAGGTGCGATTGAGATATTGTGCGAGGGAGGTTGTTGAGCACTAGTGGGAGCATAGGCTTGGGGAGGTTGTTGGGATACGAATGACGATGAAGGAGGGATGTTGGATTGGGACGGTTGTTGGGATATGAATGACGATGGTGGAGGATTGTTAGATTGGGGCGGTTGTTGGGGTATGAACGATGATGGTGGAGGATTGTTAGATTGCGGCGGTTGTTGGGATATGAATAATGATGGTGGAGGATTGTTAGATTGGGGCGGTTGTTGAGGTATGAATGATGATGGTGGAGGATTGGTAGCCCCAGGAGGTGGGGGCAAGGTGGCGAAAGGGTTGCCCCCAGTGTTGACAGGAGGTGGGTTTGAGGGGAGTGGTGCCGATAGCATTAATGGTTGCGGTTGCAGGATGTTTTGCGGCATGGCATAAGCAAAAGGATCATTGGGGTCAATGGTTTGGGGTGTTCCCGTGACTGAGATGGTGGGATGTGTGGGATTTCCAACAGGATATAGGACAGCGTTGCCGAATTCAGGTTGGTGCCAACCTTCTACGGAAGGTACGTTGGGGACATACGAGCTACTGGGGATGTCATGTGAACCTTGGGGTACATTAGATGTGGAGGTGCCATACTTGGATAAGTCGACACCTGATGGCATCTTGACACCTTTGTCAATCAAGTGAGCCAAGATTTTGTCCCCATGTCTTTCGAGAAGGCGTTCTGTCATTTGTGCATTAACAGGGTTGCTGAAGTGTTCCTCGAATGTGAGCTCAGGTTGATCAGCCATGTTTTCCTCCCCAGGTGGTGATGTGTTTTGACCATCCACATTGGATTGTGATGAGGTACCATTGTGGGGATCGTGAGGGATGTTCATTGTGTTATTGGGATCTTGAGGATTGTTTGATTGGGCATTCAGAGCTTGTTGGTCGACCATTTTCTTTGTCTGTGATCGAGTCTGAACGGGCATGGAAGATGATGAGAGGGATCAAGATATTAGAAAAGACCTTGATGATGAAGGATTGATTCGACTTGATAGGAGATTGATTGATGACGATCGGTTAGACCGATGTGGATTGATTTGATGACACTGGATTAGTCCAGGTTTTGGATTTTCATCTGGATAGATTTGATGATGTGGGGGTTGGATTGATTTGATGATTAGGATTGATGTGATGATAAAGATGATGAAGAGTGAGATCCACAACCGAGTTTAAGAAGGATCCTTGGTAACACTAGGTATTGATTGAAAGGTGGAGGTATGATAACGACACCGAATCTGACTTGAGATAGAAGCGGATTGATTGGGTCAAAAAGGATAACTGACTTAAGATGGATAGCGATCCTAAGCCAGCTACGATGATTGTGATTAGGGATGAACACCTAGGTCAACTTGGATGACAACTCCAATGAGGTTTATAAAGGATAACGGAGATCAGAGATGAAAGCGGGTTTAGGACGAATGGGGAGTGTCTCAAGATGGATGAATGGCTCTCGAAACAAGAAAAAGAGTGTTTGGGATAAATGACTCTTAGAACGAAGGGATGGAGGCTCGGAACGGACGTTCAAATGTTTGTTTTGGATGCTGAATGGTCGTATCGCTGTTCAAAACAGAGGGACAATGAATGCCAAGTGATGATATAGGTTGGTCAAAGGACAGGTCCGCCACAGCACAAGGACAGGTTCGCCATAGGGTTAGGACAGGTTCGCCACAACACAATGATAGGTCCGCCACAGGGTTGAGATAGGTCCACCACAGGGTTAGGACAGGGCCGCCACTGCACAAGGACAAGTCCGCCACTGAACTAGGACAAATCCACCACTGCAGAAGGATAGGTTCGCCACAGCACAAGGACAGGTCCGCCACAGGGTTGGGACAGGTCTGCCATAGCACAGGGATAGGTCCACCAAGGGATAAGGACAGGTCTGCCAAGGGATAAGGACAGGTCCGCCAAAGGATAAGTTTAAGTTGGATGTTTTGGATGGATGGGTAAGGCAGAGGACCCAAAATATAGCAATCATAAAAATCCTTGGCCAAACTGATAATCACTGGTTTTTGCACTAGAAAGACAATTCAAATAGCACAACCCTAAGATTAGTAAAAACGGGTATGGTCGACAAAGTCTTCTACTCTAGGATGCACATGGTTGCTAAGGAGTCCTCGATATACACCCGGTACGTGAGGCCCAAACCGTGAACACCAACCCGTTACAAGCGTGAGTCAGGAACCTTAGCGAGATACTAAAGGCTCGGACCAACTCTTCACGTCATCCCGACACTTCGCCAATTACAACATGGTTGGATTGAGGTACAACTTTCGCTCTCCCCCCTTTATATACCCCGCCGGTACGAGTGGTTGGAATCATCCCTTGGGATGATGAAATCCCCAAGCATGTCCCACTAAGAAAGTGAAAAAGGGTGACTCAAAAGGACTTGGAAAGCTATGATTTCTCGTCACCCAGGATCGCCAAATGGCGCAAGGGGATCGGATACGTCAAATAGCCTTCCCAAACATGCCAAACACGGTTTATTGACCCCCTTTAATTAAGCTATGTGCCTATTTTACCAAAAGACAATCAGAAAAAACTTAAGGTACATCTTACGGAGGGCCCAGGGTCCACCACTCTGCGGGGACATATCCGCCACTCTACATGGGCAATTCCACCACTCTGTTAGAGACGGGTTCGCCCTTTACTTGAGGAACAAGTCACCCGCAGCGAGGATAGGTCCACACCACCCTTGGGACGGGGTTTGCCACTCTGAGGATAGGTCCGCCCGCAGCCCGGGGAGCCGAGGGTCTGCCCTCTGTCAAGATAGGTCGCCACGGCCCAGGCCGAGATCCACCACACTCTGTCGGGGAGCGAGGTCCGCCACTCACAGCTGGACCTTCAAAAATGCAAAAAAATAGTAAACGTGAAAGAAATAGACTCGTTTATGGGTCCCATCGGGCATGCCAGAAATGTGATAGGTTGAATGTGAGCATTAGAAAATGAGCAGCAAGTAAAAGAGTGCAAATAAACACCAAAACAACCTACACCTCAAAATTAGCCTAAGTTGGAAACAACACAAGATAAAAGCAACAAAATAGAACTCTATACCTTGCGTCGAATCGATCCTTTGGTTGGCCCTTCGATCTTTGATGTGTATGCTCTTTGGATGGCACAATATGCAAGCTAAATGATGTTGTGAGGATGAGTGCAAGTGGGTGAAAACATGAAAATGGCTAAGTGTAGATTGAGAAACAAAACTGCAAAGAGTTTGGCTAGCAAAATGATCTCCCAAAATGAGAGGGTATTTATAGGATTTTTGAGAATTCTTAGAAGAAATGGAGGGTCAAGATTGAGCCACCAAATATCAAGATGTAGGGCTAAGGTGAGTTGAGAACTCACAAGCCCTCACATCTTGACATGTGGCATGTGATTTAGCCCTAAAAGGTGAAGTGGACATGAGGTGGAAGGAGAAGGACATGACATGGAGGGGGTACAAAGTACCTTGGGATTGGACAAGATCTCCTCATACAGGAGGTCCTTGTCCCCATGTGGGTGAAAGGACATGTGAGGAATTAAAAATTCCTCAAATATTCTCATGGGGAGATGGGAAAGAATAAAGAATAAATAGAGGACATGTGGGAAGAAGTGGGAAAGAGATTAAAATTCCTTTTGGGTGCAAAGGGAATTAAAGGTGAATTAAAATTCACATGGGGAAGTGGAGTGCCTTGTCCAAAAGGAGAAAGCCTTTAATAAGGTTGACTCAAGGACATATGCCATAAATAGGATGAGGATTAGGTTAGGCTAATCAAATGATTAAGGTTGTGCAAGTACTCAGTTAGAGGGACTAATGACTCATTAGAAGCAAGTGGTAAATTATGGAGGATGTGACCTTAATGATGGTTAAGGGTGTGCACATGCTAACCCTAGTTAATTAGAAGAAGATGAAGTAATTAAGATGGATTAGGGGACCAACTTGCAAAAGTTGGAGGATGTGACCATGAGAGAGAAAAGAGGAATTAAAAATGAATTTTAATTTAAAAGGGGAATATGACTAAATTAAATAAAAGGGTATATTTATTTAATTTAGGGAGGAAGAGGGGTAAAGTATTAAATTTAATACTTTAGGATCCTTATGCAAGATGCAGGGTATTAATTAAACAATTGGTTTAATTAATATTGACAGAGGGGATGAGAAACCGGATGAACAAGGAGATGCGTTTGATCATATGGAAGTGATCAAATTGGACGTCTACAGGTACTACAATAAAATTATACTAATCCTAATCATTTGCATATGAAAGTTTTCAAATGGAATTCAGTTTTTATTATGCAATGTTTTACAACAGAAAGAGATTATACAAATTGCATGATATTGTTGTATTTCATTCATTTTGAAATGAAAATGTATACAATGTTGTTGTTTTATACATTGAGATCAAGAATGCTTAAATGTCCCACACAAGTCATGGGAATGACTAAACTGAATTAATACAACATGGAAAGAAAACTATACATCTGAAGATAAAGTAAAGGAAAAAATATATGAAAATATATCATATCCTTCATTGCCTTAGTGGCTGATACTGGTGTTGGTCCTTCTATCTTCAACTTGATCCTCCTATCTTTAACTCCTCTAGTTCCCAATCATCAAATGTACCTGCAGATGATTGAAGGATTTGGTTAGAGCTCGGGAAATGAAATCTCATCATATGTTTCATCAACAGACATATAACCTACATCTATGATGCATTAAATCAATTGAGCAATTATCAGATAAATGCAAGAGCCAAATTAGATCATCAAATGAAAGTAAAATCATTAGGAAGAACACCAAGCTTCATTGTTTTATCTAACTTGTTTGTTCATTGTGCAGGTATAGGTGCATCTATCATTGCATCATTCATTTGATTTGACATTTTAGCATGTGGAGAAACTGGGCTCCCACAATGGTTGAGCTCAACATGCTTCCCTCTTGGATTTTAGGAGGGATTTGGAGTGTATTTCAATCAATGAATTGAAAAGAGCAGAAAATATGACAAAAAGGAGAAAAAAATTCTTTTACAAAGAAAAATAATGGATTTTGGGGCAACAATCTCATAAGTTATAGAGCAGCAAATACATTGAAAAAGTGTAGAAAATAGTGCTAAAAGAGGATAGTATAGAAGGAAGGATATTGACAGTAAATGAGGAAGAGATTTTTTCTCAACATCAAGGAAAGTTGGTTGTGAGACATTATCAAAATGCATAAGATGATAGTAAATACAAAGGGGTACTATCATTGGCATGAGGACAATCCACTATCATAGGAGGGCAGATTATGAGCCAAGGGCACAGACCAAGATCATAGTATTAAGAAAAAGATCAAGTTTATGGGCTTTTATGACAATCAATTGCAAAGGGAAGATTCATAGTCACTATAGTGAATGCATAAGGGTAGATTGAAAGAAAATGAGGCATTCTCTATGAAAAAAGATAATAGTCATCTTAAGAGAGAAACACCTATAAGGACTTCATAGTATAGAAGGAAATGGGGCAGTGATTTGTAAAGGAATTGACCATTTAAATAAAGAGACAATTAAGGTTGACCTTCCAAAGCACAGTCACCTAGACCAAATGATTATAAAGGTTAAAAGAAGGATGCAACTATAGTCATTGAATCAAGGAGGAAAACAAGAAAAGATAGTGGAGTTTCAAGAATGTTGCAATGTTTAAGTATAAGGACAACAAAATGAAGTCAAGAGGATCCAAAAAACTAAGGTGGACTAAGAAAAATAATAGAAAAATAGTGAGAATGCAAATATAGTGCACTGCTAACTATGACAATGAGCAAATTAATATTGTCTCAATCCTAAAAGGATGTAGAATAAGCAATAAATAATAGGCCAAGAGATTAAGAAAAGTGCATATCTAATATAGAGAAGAAAGAAGCAGATTGAACAAAGCATCAAGATTCAGTCACATCATTGATACAAGAGGTCTACAACAAGTAGGAGCAATAGATTCTAAAGTTACAAAGCAACTCTTAGGGTTTTTCCATACATGTTTGAAACCTAGCATGCATAAAAGAAGGCACATGATAGTCTAAGATAGTCAAAGCATGATAGAGTACAACCTTAATGAAAATATGGAAAAAAATAATGAGGAAATGCTATACATTCATAGGAATGATGTGACAAACCTTTTGGTCAATCCACATGAAGCAAGTCCTTTCAAGGTAGAGGTTGTTAGACAGAAGCAGGAGGAGAAATCTTTGTCTCAGTGACAATATAGAGTTCAAATGGCATATAGGAGTACCTCTAATAGTCATTGTCTATTATTTTGTCCAACTTCCCACATAGTGTTGGAGAGTCTCTTTACATGATGCATAATAAAATCTTGCCATTGTTAATATTTACTTATAGAAGACCATGAAGTCACTAGAAAGTCATAGCAGTAGGAGTGCCATTAATGGTGAATGCTACAAGTGATTTGCAGAGTTCCATAATTAGAATGAAATGAAAATTTGAAAGCGATGAAGAATGATAGCCTTATGAAACCCTCAACACTTGCACATAAAAAAAATTGAAACCTCGACATAGGAGAGGAAACCTATATTTTTGCAAGTAAAGAAAACCTCAAATGCTTCCATAAATGGTGTGAGGTCGGGAAAAAGGTCAGGAGTTTCTTCATATTCTCATAAACAACAGTGGAGGAGCCATGACCTAGGGTTTTTACACCCTCGAAATGCAAAGATATAACCACAACCTGGACAAAAGGGTTGGGAATGAAATGAAGTGAAACTATGTGAGGCTGAGCTAGATGTAGGGGTCAAATGAAATTCATATTATTTGCAAACCCAACTAAGGTTTTTGAAAACTTGTTTCACTTATACAGGGACACAAAGAGTGTTGCCAATTATTTTTTAAAAACCCTCTGATCTAAGGGATATTTTCACTAAAAATTAAATTATCTCTAATGCTCTAGAATTTAGCACCATTGGAAAGAGCTCGACATCCTGATTCCAATGCAACTTGAATGGAGCGAAAAGGAGTTTGTTTTCTCAAGTTACGAACAGTCAAAATTTGGGTCAAACTACCATCAGGTGTCATCTAGGAGGTAAAAAAATGATTGTCTCATAAATTGATGGAAGCAACGTCAAATTGAAGGGCTCGTCGAGATGATTCCGACAATGTTTGTTTCATTGAAATCTGACGTCGTATGCTCGAGATATTGGCAGTCAAAGTTTAGTTGACCAA
>VDFB02024006.1:0-24076 GCA_007258455.2 Sequoia sempervirens
AATGGATAGGGTTTGCATACCACACGACCCCCTCATCTTCCATACGCCAAGTTCCTCCTTCAATGACCTTCATGAGTGAGTTGCTACCATGGAATATGGATCGATGCTACTCCAAGAGATAAGCTCAACCCAAGATATATTATTCCTCCAGCTTACACACTGACACTAGATGATATGGTCACTGTTGAAGTTTGATGCAATTACTGGTAGGGATCACCATATAAACCTGGTGATTAAGTCCTGATTGAACTCAAGCTTCAGGGCTTGAGAAAATGATCACAATTATCACAAATATGACAACTCTCTTAAGATGATCACGCCAAACTTCTATTTCACACGACTTGTATATGTAAGCCATTACCTTGAAGCATGAAAATGTTCTATGCTAGGAAGATTAAATCAACCTCAGAAATATGCCCCAATCTCATAGGATTCCATCAAATGGAATAGAGGTCTCTAATATTGAATGTTGTTGTAGGTAGAGAACAACGTAACTTGTAAATGTGAAGATAAGAGATATCAAAAATAACCAAATCATCACCTAATAATCTCGTCTGTAGATGCACAAAATCTTTCATTGAGATTTGTCTCCAAGGGAGACTTCAAAAATCTTCCTCAAATTGATCAATCTTTGAAGCATGTTGTACTCAATAAATTTTTGCTTCAAATGAGCTAAATCATGTAAAATTGTTGTCAAAAGTTTGTTTTAGGTCAAACAAAACATAGGCTTTTGTGGGTTTATGTTAAGGAAGATACTTGCAAATTTTTGAAAATTTGAAAATTAGGGTTTCACACCCCTGTTTTTAGGAAAACCCCTGAAACTAGGACCTTCCCAGAATTAGTTGAGAATGGTTTTGATAGGATAATCTACCTTCACAATCACACTAGTCAAATTAAAATCACCAAAAAAATTGTTTTACTTTGGTGGGTCTACATTTTTTAGGAGAAAAGCTAGGACCTCCGCAACCATTAATGGTAGAATGGTCAGTACCAAGTGTCGAAATCTAAGCCTCAAAAGCTTCAAGGAAGAATTCATGGTGTAAGATACTCAAAAAGATGTTTTGTGACGGAGGAGATTTTCAAAAATGAAAATGTCGAAAATATTTCAAGTTTGGAGAATGCACGCCTTGTGACTTGGAAAGAGGCTATGCAGTCCATGCCTTAGCCATTTTTCCAACACTTGTACTCACAACATGGTGACGGTGATTGCTAAGATGCATGCGTTCGCGTCATTGACGACAATGCTCAAACTAGTCAAGCTACATGGCGAACGTAAAACGTGAAGAGATGAAGATTTTCAAAGGAAATGATGAAATTGCAGTTAAAAGCACCCTTGCTGACCAAAGGCGCCCATAAGTTCAAGAGGTCAAAGACAGTCATCAAGTTTTTCCAAGACAATCATCTCCTTCGTAATTCTGTTGGTTTTCCAACGCATCATCAAGCAAGTTCACCTGATTCATCAATCACTGGCAACTGAAAGAAAATAGCATAAAAGATAGTAGTCAAAACATAAAAAAGTGTCGTTGTAGCTCAGGGGCACCCAAGAATGAGACTATCCAAATGTCAACTTTTGAGTAAGCTTATCTCAAAGTGATCTCCCCAATGCCAGCTTAGCTTTGCAATAAACCCATTTGCCAGTCTACGAGATGCAACAGACGACGATAGTTGTTGAACATCCGAGCATGTGAAACAAAGGGTAAATAAATGAACATCAAAGCAAAAGAGCCCATGTTGGCCAGGGGTACCCTTCATTTGGAACCACCTGTTAAACATTTCAACAACTGCTTTCTTCAAGGAATCTACTTAGCATCCTTTTAGCTCCGTGACCAATCCAGTTGCATGCTCATAGGACCTCTCAAGCATTCACAAATGAAGATCAAGCGTAAAACGCTGGAAGCAAAGGAAAAATGAAAGACATGAAAAATTGACTAAGTGTTAAGGAAAATGCACCTTCCTAGAAATAGGCACCCAAATCTTTGGGAAGCCAGATGCAGTCTACAAGCTCCATGACCTCCAAGAAGTCCTCCTCTATCTTGATCAATCTCAATAATGACACCGTCAGCAAGATCAACAGATAAATCAAACATCTGACAACGAAGATCATGCTGGGGTTGTTCGTGAAAGGTTGCAAGATGAAAATTTCAACACAAAAGGTCAAAGGCGCCCTTGCAGGCCAGGGGCACCCAAACTTTTGGGCTCTCTAAACCAACTTTCATGACCTGCAAGGCCAACCAATCTTTTCAGTGTTGAATTGGTTACCCATTCCATATCTCAACATGTTCACTGGAATCATCAGTCATCAGAGATCTCAGATCAAAGCACTAAAGGTCAAAATGGAAGAAATGAAAAGTAGCCAAGAAAATGACTAAGTCTGATAAAAAATGCACCCTTTTGGGAAAAGGCGCCCAAGATTTTGAGGCATCAGACTCAGGTTTTGAGCTTTCCAGCTCCTAAGCACACTTTTTAAGAGTTGATCAAACTCAACAATGGATATGGCGGCAACATTTCAGGATCAACTAAGCAACCAGAGTCAGGGATTTAACAAAGGCACTTCATCATGAAAAAGAATAAAAATCATCTTCAACTCCTCAACTTGGACACCTAAAGTCAAAGTAAGACCAATTGGCTGAAGTTGGGATATTTTGAAGGCTTTCCATGTCTAAAAACGTCCCCAAATTGGGGGAATTTGCTTCAGTGAACCCTTGATCAAGCAGATTGACTCCTCAATCATGTGTTGGCACCTAAACTTGATTATTTCAACATCAAACAATGTGCATCAAGCTTAGGTATCATTATTCATTGTTTCTCTTTATAGGTTGAAGCTCAAGAACAAGCATGTTTCCTCTGCAATGTCTTTTTGAAGATTTGACAGAGGGTTTTTCAACAATCTTCATATTTTCATGAATCAGTTGCACAGAGGGACAAATTATCAGACGTTGCATCTTCTAGCGTGATTTTCTTGAAGATCCAAAGAGGCATTTTATAACTTCCAAACTTCTTGTCTCTTTCATCTATCCTCGTCTTAGATCCTCTTGCATGTCCTAGAAAACAACAGATATTCACAGATATGACCTTCTGGGTATGATCAACACAACTTTTTCAACAAAACCCACGTGTTAGATTTTTCCAGAAAATAGCCTTACTGCTCTTATTTTTAGGGTTTTTCCAAAAAAAGTCACAAATTTGAAAGCCAAACAAAATGGGTTTGTGTAGCATTAAAGCGCCTACAATACCTAGGTGTAAGATTTTTTCAGAAAAAAATACTTCTTGGTGAGGGCTATTTACAGGGGTTTTTAGAAAAGTTGTCGAACAATATCGTGTGCATAGTCAATCTTTAAGGTTATTAGAATGCAGTTCTCCCAAGTTGAATGCAAGACCAAGACGGTCTTATTCCATGACTTCTTGAAAACAGCTAACACAGATCTACTTCGGGCATACCTAGAGGTCGATTTGGATAGATTGATAAGCATAGACAATCAAGTCCACAGGTTCCATATGGTTTCACCTCATATATTTGATAGCCTTCCAAGGCTAGTTTAGAGGATTGATACCGTTGGAATTTTGTGTGTGCAGTAAGTTTGAGTGCATTTCTCAGAACTAGAATGTCCTCAGTCAAGCTTGACGGTTTCATCAACAACACTTTCATTGAGAAGAATCAAGAAAAGCTCCAGAAGTGCAAAGCTGCAAGAGAAACAAATGACATCACTCTAGTTACGGAGCCGACAAAGTTACGAATCAATTCCTTGCCAGTAGCAAATATAAAGGTGGTGACTATGTGAATCTTGGTGATGTGGAAACACAGTTACAGGATCTCATTTGTAGCTTTTTCTACGGTGATCCTTTTGATTGCAAGCTAAGTCAGATTGTAGCCATGTTGGCAAAGCTAGATGATGCAGCTGCCAAGATTGTTGAATGTCAGGCGCAGATTGCGAGTGGTGAAGAGATGCTAAGATGAAACGTCATCATTCTGCGAAGCATTAATTGTACAGAGGTAGAAGTCAATGACTGGTTGGAGGAATTGTTGACTAGAGGTGATGAGGTGTAAAACACATAGTTAGGACGTCCTACCCTCCAAAATAGCATTTATGGCAACAAGAGTTAACTTGATGCCTCTTTCCAAGTTAACTCACTCTCCCACTGATCATGCATGTCTAATCCCACTAATTGTGGATCTCTATTTTGGAAGCACTTTTGTATTTGGAGTTCACTTTTAGTTTAGAGTTAGTTAACTAAAGTAGACTTTCTAGTTAACTGCTAGGTCACCTACTTCTAGACATAGGAATAAATCTTGTTGATTGATTGGCAAGAATTGAATATTAACTCAAGGAGACTTTAGGGTTGCCTACTCCTTTGAGTTTCTATAAATAAGAGCCTTGGGCTCATTGTATTTTAACTTTACTTCATGGCAGCAAAACATTGAGCTCACAAGCCTTTGACTTTGTTCTCTTAGTATATGTTCTTGAATCGTATTTGTGATAGAAAAATGCCAAGTACAACTTGTGTTCTTTTTATTTAGATAGGCATGTTCAATCCATGTTCATGTATTCTTGGTTTGATAGCTTAATGTGTGATTGTCTCTTTGACACAAGTTGTTTTCACTAAGTGTAACTGTTGATTGAAGATTGAGATAATAAATTAGGAGATCTACCTTGTGTTTGATCTAAAAGTCTCAAAATTTATCATTGTATGTTGTTCTCAATAATTTTTCTTTCGATCTACACCTCAGAATGAGCATTGTCTCTCCTTGGGAATTTAGAGAGTTAGATTAGCATTCTTTGTTGTTTCTAGTAGGCTACCTTTTAGCCTACACCTCGAAAAGGTCTTGGTACCTCCGTGGGAATCCTGAGATCTAGCCTACCGTTTGAAGACTAGTTGTGTGGATTCTATTTCGATGTAAATTTGGAAGTTTAGACCATTTGGATGCATTTTGGGAGACTAATTCATGTTTTAGGTGTTTTCTTAGGTAGTCTTGTTTTAGATGAATAAATAAGATAACTCCAATTGTTAGGTGAATTAGGAAATAAGTCTTGACTCAAATGCCCAACTGATAAGAGTATTGGTCTATGAAAACTAGAGATTCTCGATTCTCCTATGCCGTCAATATTCGACATGGTCACCAAACAGAGCCTAATGTTGTACCCATAGTAAATTTTTGCTTCAATAAAGGCATTTTGCTTAAAGTGAAGTAAATCATGTAAAATTGTTTTCAAAAGTTTGTTTTAGGTCAAACAAAACATAGGCTTTTTGTGGGTTTATGTCAAGGAAAATACTTGCAAATTTATGAAAATTTGAAAATTAGGGTTTCACACCACTATTTTTTGGAAAACCCCTAAAATAGGACCTTCCCAGAATTAGTTAAAAATGACTTTGTTAGGATAATAGGACTTCACAATCAGAGTGGTCAAGTCAAAATCACCAAAAAGCTTGTTCTACTTTGGTGGGTCTACTTCATTTCTCAGGAGAAAAGCTAGGACCTCTGCAACCATTAATGGCAGAATGGCTCAGGTGTCGAAATATAAGACTTAGAAGCTTCAAGGAAGAATCCATGGCGAAAGATGCTTGAAAAGATGCTCTGTGATGGAGGGGATTTTCAAAAGTGAAATTTGCCAAAAATATTCTTTCTAGAGAATGCATGCCTTGCTACTTGGAAAGAGGCTACGTAGTCCATGCCTTAGCCATTTTTCCAACACCCGTACTTGCAGCATGGTGAAGGTGATTGCTAAGATGCACGTGTTCATGTTATTGATGACAATGCTCAAACTAGTCAAGCTACATGGTGAATGTGAAACGTGAAGAGATGAAGATTTTCAAAGGAAATGATGAAACTATAGCTAAAAGCGCCCGTGCTAACCATAGGCGCCCATAAGTTCAAGACGTCAAAGGCAGTCATCAAGTTTTGCCAAGACAGTCATCTCCTTAGTAATTCTACTGGTTTTCCAATGCATCATCAAGCAAGTTCACTTGATTCATCAATCATCAACAACAAAGGTGAAGATAAAAGATGTTGAAAGCAAACAACATCAAAGATAGTAGTCAAAACATAAAAAAGTGCCCCTGTAGCTCAGGGGCACCCAAGAATGAGACTATCTAGATGCCAGTTTTTGAGTAAGCTTATCTCCAAGTGATGTCCCTGATGTCAGCTCAGCTTTGCAACAAACTTGTGTGCTAGTCTACGAGACACATCAAATGACGACAACTGTTGATCATTTGAGCATGTGAAACAGAGGTTAAATCAATAAACATCAAAGCAAAAGAGCCCCTACTGGCTAGGGGCGCCCTTCATTTGGAGCCACCTGTTAAACTTTTCAGAAACTGCTTTCTTCAAGGAATCTACTGAACATGCTTTCAACTCCATGACCAATCTAGTTGCACGCTCGCAAGACCTATTAAGCATTCATAGACAAAGATTAAGCATAAAACGCTAGAAGCAAAGGAAGAATGAAAACATGAAAAATTGACTAAGTGTTAAGCAAAATGTACCTTCCTAGAAATAGGCACCCAGGTCTTTGGGCAGTTAGATGTAGTCTGCAAGCTCCATGACCTCCAAGAAGTCCTCCGTCTTCATCAATCTCAATAATGACACCATCAACAAGATCAACAGATAAATCAAACATCTGACAACGAAGATCATGCTGGGGTTGTTTGTGAAAGGTTGCAAGATGAAAATTTCAACACAAAAGGTCAAAGGCGCCCTTGCAGGCTAGGGGTGCCCAAAATTTTGGGGTCTCTAAACCAACTTTCATGACCTGCAAGGCCAGTCAATCTTTTCAGTGCCGAATTGGTTACCCATTGCATATCTCAGCACGTTCGCTAGAATCATCAGTCATTAGAGATCTCAAATCAAGGCACTGAAGGTCAAAATGGAAGAAATGAAAAGTAGCCAAGAAAATGACTAAGTTTGATAAAAAATGCACCCTTTTGGGAAAAGGCGCCCAATATTTTGAGGCATTAGACTCAGGTTTTGAGCTTTGAAGCTCCTAAGCACACTTTTTAAGAGTTGATCAAACTCAACAATGGATATGTCGGCAACATTTTAGGATCAACTAAGCAACCAGAGTCAGGGATTGAATAGAGGCACTTCATCATGAAAAGAATAAAAATTATCTTCAACTCCTCAACTTGGACACCTAAAGTCAAAGTAAGACCAGTTGACTGAAGTTGGGATATTTTCAAGGCTTTCCATGTCTAAAAACATCCCCAAATTGGCGGAATTTTTTTTAGTGAACCCTTGATCAAGCAGATTGACTCCTCAATCATGTGTTGGCACCTAAACTTGATTATTTCAACATCAAACAATGTGTATCAAGCTTAGGTGTCATTATTCATTGTTTCTCTTTATAGGTTGAAGCTCAAGAACAAGCATTTTTCCTCTCCAACGTCTTTTTGAAGATCTGACAGAGGGTTTTCAGCATTCTTCATATTTTCATGAATCAGTTGCACATAGGGACAAATTATTAGAGGTTGCATCTTCTGGCGTGATTTTCTTGAAGATCCAAAGAGGCATTTTATAACTTGCAAACTTCTTGTCTTTTTCCTCTATCCTCATCTTAGATCCTCTTGCATGTCCAAGAAAACAACAAATATTCACATATATGACCTTCTGGGTATGATCATCACAACTTTTTCAACAAAACCCACGTGTTAGAGTTTTCTAGAAAAATAGCCTTATTGCCCCTATTTTTAGGGTTTTTCCAAAAAAAGTCACAAAGTTGAAAACCAAACAAACTAGGTTTGTGCAACATTAAAGCGCCTACAATACCCAGGTGTCAGATTTTTTCAGAAAAAATACTTCTTGGTGAGGGCTATTTACAGGGGTTTTTAGAAAAGTTGTTCGAACAATATCGTGTGCACAATAAATCTTCAAGGTTTTCAGAATGCAATTCTCCCAAGTCGAATACAAGACTAGGATGGTCTTATTCCATGACTTCTTGAAAACAGCTAACACCAATCTGCATCGGGCATACCTAGAGGTCGATTTGGATAATTTATAAGTATACACACTGAAGTCCACAGGTTCCATATGGTTTCACCTCATATATCTGATAGCCTTCCAAGGCTAGTATAGAGGATTGATACCGTGGGAATTTTGTGTGCAGTAAGTTTGAGTGCATTTCTCACAACTAGAATGTCCGCAGTGAAACTCGACGGTTTCATCAACAACACTCTTTCATTGTGGATCTCTATTTTGGAGGCACTTTTGTATTTGGAGTTCACTTTTAGTTTAGAGTCAGTTAACTAAGGTAGACTTTCTAGTTAACTGCTAGGTCACCTACTTCTAGACATAGGAATAAATCTTGTTGATTGATTAGCAAGAATTGAATGTTAACTCAAGGAGACTTTAGGGTTGCCTACTCCTTTGAGTTTCTATAAATAAGAGCCTTGGGCTCATTGTATTTTAACTTTACGTTATGGCAACAAAACATTGAGCTCACAAGCCTTTGACTTTGTTCGCTTAGTATATGCTCTTGAATCATATTTGTGATAGAAAAATGCCAAGTACAACTTGTGTTCTTTTTATTTAGATAGGTGTGTTCAATCCATGTTCATGTATTCTTGGTTTGATAGCTTCATGTGTGATTGTCTCTTTGACACAAGTTGTCCCAAAGTGTAACCGTTGATCGAAGATTGAGATAATAAATAAGGAGAGCTACCTTGCCTTTGATCTAAAAGTCTCAAAATTTATCATTGTATGTTGTTCTCAATAATTTTTCTTTCGATCTACACCTCAGAATGAGCATTGTCTCTCCTTGGGAATTTAGAGGGTTAGATTATCGTTCTTTGTTGTTTCTAGTAGTCTACCTTTTAGCCTACACCTCAGAAAGGTCTTGGTACCTCTGTGGGAATCCTGAGATCTAGCCTACCGTTTGGAGATTAATTGTGTGGATTCTATTTCGATGTAAATTTGGAAGTTCAGAGCCTTTGGATGCATTCTGGGAGACTAATTTGTCTAAGTGATTGAACCATTCCATTCTCACTCCTATATTCTCTTGCTCTGTCTATCTAGAGGAGATAGGATAGATTAAAAGTTGGTCTAGTTGTAGTTAAGATCTACAGAAACCAAAGAAAACCTTAGTTGTGGCGCATTGTGTTTATGCACCCTTGTGCACTTTCGCTGAGTAAAAAGATAGGAACGTTAGTTTACTTTATTTTTTATGCGAACATTAGAAAAAAGAGGGAGCTTCCCCTCCTAATTTGAAGAGCAGTTACTACACACTTGCAATAGCTATCCGTTTCCAATAAGCACTCTAGAGATGCTAATTGAAACACCAACAGTTTTCTGGCGCCCACCGTGGGGCAACAAGGCATAAAACTTCAAGAAAGCTAACACTTTATTTGACGAGAATGATCCTTTGGCATCCTATTGCATGATCCATACAAGAAGCAATGGATGGTAACAACAATAATGTTGGCGAGGGACATCCACCTTCATTACCTTGGGGTAATAACATTGGACCTTTGGCTTCTTCAAGTAAATCATGAGTTACCCAAAGGGTCAAGGAAGCACTTTCCCCAATTTCACGGCGGTGGAAATCGACACCTAGCTGAACATTTTGCTGCATTCACAACGGCTTGTGTCATCTTGCATGTACCACGTGAAGACATCGTGGTGCGTCTCTTTGTGGAGACTCTTGTTGGGAATGTTGCAGACTGGTTCAATAACCTGAAGCTATGCGTTATTACAATTTGGGCAACTATGAGCGAGAATTTTTTGGCGAGATTCAGGCCCACTGAAGACAATCATTTTTTGTTCGACCAACTCTTATATTCAAAGATGGAGTACAAAGAACACATGAGGGAGTTTGTGGCAAGATTTAATCGTCTTGCTACACGATTTTCTTCTACGCTTGATCCATCACCAGAGATTCTGATGAGTTGTTTCATAAATGATCTTCCATCAGAGATAGCCTTCTTCCTCAAGATGAAAAAAGAAACAGAGTTGAAGAGTGCACAAGAAAATGCCATCAAGTTGGAGGATGATATGATCACTTCCGACTTGATGAAAACAAATTCTATCAGATGTCTAGCTTAGCAACCATACCAGCCAAAAAAAGACAATTTTCAGCCATGATTGCCAACATCTCCATCAAGGCCAGTGATTGAAGTTGTGCATAGTGCAGTATTTTATTGTTTCCATGACATTGATGCACATACCAAATTCATGTGTCTAGAGAATCAGAGAATGACCCAAATCATGGGATACGCTGAAACTGCTCCCAGTTCTAGTTTTGTACCAACAAGTTTGAACGTTGTCTTAGCACAGATGGACAACTTCAATGGCGACTACACAATGGGATACTTTGAACTCGTTATTAAGAAGAAAAAGAAGCATACCGTCAATATTCTCTTGTGGTGAATCATGAAATTTTTTTAACACATGTGTTCACATGTGCTCAACACTTCAAGGCACAAAAAGAAGAAGAAAGACGAAGATCAAACGAAAAGGGTAAAGAAGTTCCTTCCACTTCCAATCCCAGATCTTCACTGAAGAACGGTGCCAGTTGCTCAAGATCCATCTTCAACAAATTTTGACATCGTAGCTTCCATGATGAAGAACAAGGTACAAATATCTCAACTGGAATATCTTCAGGATCATCCAGAACAACTAGAGCAGATTCTCAAGGTTGTAAAGAAGCAGGTTGTGCTCAAGTCATATGTTCCACCAAAATAAAATCCTAGAACGGGTCTTGGTAATTGTGTGTCTCTGTTAGAGATACAAATTGAAGACCAAAACATTGCTTGTTCTGAAAAGAGATCGGAAGAGGATACAAAGTTATGGACAATGTAGTTCGATGGAGATTGTTCAAATACAAGTTCAAAAGGAGGGGAATTGATCATCTCCCCTAAAGGACAATTGCACCCATTTGTGCAATTGGAGTTCATTGAAGTTGAGAAAGAGGCACTTTTGTTAGGCCTCATAAATGTCGAAGACATGGGAATCAAACTCCTATGTGTTATAGGCGATCTAGAGTTGATCGATGAGTCGGTAAAAGGATATTTTTAGGTTAGAAAAGATCACCTATGACATTATAGAAATCGAGTTTGGAACTCGATTGATTGGTTTGAAGAGTTCAACATCTTGAAGATGGACTACAACAAAACTAATTCCTTAGAGGTATCAACTTTCCCATTTGCATCATATTCCGACTTTTGTTAGAGTACCTTTGCTTTGATATATGAAAGCTTGAGAATCTTCATCCCAGAGGGATTGTCTCCTGCAATTCCCATTAGAAGAGAAGTAAAGCCTTTCAGGTAGAAGGGACATTGATGAAAGGCTCTTCCCACTGCCATGAAGTAGACAATATCCAAAGCTCTTCATCTTTTCGAGGGTGGAGTGAATTTCTGTAAATAATTTTCTTTCTTTTTGTTATGTCAGTGGTTTTCTCCGTTTCGTAAAGTATCATCATGTTTTAGGTGTTTTCTTAGGTAGTCTTGTTTTAGATGAATAAATAGGATAACTCCAATTGTTAGGTGAATTAGGAAATAAGTCTTGACTCAAATGCCCAATTGATAAGAGTATTGGTCTACGAAAACTAGAGATTCTTGATTCTCCTATGTCGTCAGTATTTGACATGGTCACCAAACGGAGCCTAATGTTGTACCCATAGTAAATTTTTGCTTCAATAAGGAATTTTGCTTAAAGTGAGCTAAATCATGTAAAATTGTTTTCAAAAGTTTGTTTTAGGTCAAACAAAACATAGGCTTTTTGTGGGTTTATGTCAAGGAAGATACTTGCAAATTTATGAAAATTTGAAAATTAGGGTTTTGCACCACTATTTTTAGGAAAACCCCTAAAAATAGGACCTTCCCAAAATTAGTTGAAAATGATTTTGATAGGATAATATGACTTCACGATGACACTGGTCAAGTCAAAATCACCAAAATTTTTGTTCTACTTTGGTGGGTCTACTTTGTTTTGTAGGAGAAAAGCTAAGACCTTTGCAACCATTAATGACAGAATGGCTAGTACCAGGTGTCAAAATATAAGCCTTAGAAGCTTCAAGGAAGAGTCCATGGTGAAAGATGCTCTGTGATGAAGGGGATTTTCAAAAGTGAAATTTGCTGAAAATATTCTATCTAGAGAATGCATTCCTTCCTACTTGAAAAGAGGCTACACAGTCCATGCCTTAGCCATTTTTCCAACACCCGTACTCGCAACATGGTGAAGGTGATTGCTAAGATGCACGTGTTCATGTTATTGATGGCAATGCTCAAACTAGTCAAGCTACACAACGAACATGAAACATGAAGAGATGAATATTTTCAAAGGAAATGATGAAACTATAGCTAAAAGCGCCCCTGCTAACCAGAGGCACCCATAAGTTCAAGAGGTCTAAGGTAGTCATCAAGTTTTGCCAAGACAGTCATCTTCTTAGTAATTTTGTTGGGTTTCCAACACATCATCAAGCAACTTCACCTGATTCATCGATCATCGGCAACAAAGGTGAAGATAGAAGATGCTGAAAGCAAACAACATCAAAGATAGTAGTCAAAACATAAAAAAGTGGCCCTGTAGCTCAGGGGCGCCCAAGAATGAGACTATCTAGATGCCAGTTTTTGAGTAAGCTTATCTCCAAGTGATGTCCCCGACGTCAGCTTGACTTTGCAACAAACCTGTTTGCTAGTCTACGAGACGCATCAAATGACGACAATTGTTGATCATTTGAGCATGTGAAACAAAGGGTAAATCAATGAACATCAAAGCAAAAGAGCCCCTGTTGGCTAGGGGCGCCCTTCATTTGGAGCCACCTGTTAAACTTTTTAGAAACTGCTTTCTTCAAGGAATCTACTTTGCATGCTTTCAGCTCCGTGACCAATCAAGTTGCATGCTCACAAGACCTATCAAGAATTCACAAACAAAGATTAAGCATAAAATGCTAGAAGCAAAGGAAGAACGAAACATGAAAAATTGACTGAGTGTTAAGGATAATGTACCTTCCTAGAAATAGGCACCTAAGTCTTTGGGCAGTCAAATGCAGTCTACAAGCTCCATGACCTCCAAGAAGTCCTTCTCTGTCTTGATCAATCTCAATAATGACACTGTCAACAAGATCAATAGATAAAGCAAACATCTAACATCGAAGATCATGCTGGGGTTGTTCGTGAAAGGTTGCAAGATGAAAATTTCAACACAAAAGGTCAAAGGCGCCCTTGCAGGCCTGGGGCACCCAAAATTTTGGGGTCTCTAAACCAACTTTCATGACATGCAAGGCCAATCAATCTTTTCAGTGTTGAATTGGTTACCCATTCCATATCTCAGCATGTTCGCCAAAATCATTAGTCATCAGAGATCTCAGATCAAAGCATTGGAGGTCAAAATGGAAGAAATGAAAAGCAGCCAAGAAAATGACTTAAGTCTGATAAAAGTGCGCCCTTTTGGGAAAAAGCACCCAAGATTTTAAGGCATTAGACTCAAGTTTTTAGCTTTGTAGCTCCTAAGCACACTTCTTTAGAGTTGATCAAACTCAATAGTGGATTTTTCAGCAACACTTCAGGATCAACTGAGCAACCAGAGTTAGGGATCAAATAGAGGCACTTCATCATGAAAAAGAATAAAAAATATCTTCAATTCCTCAACTTGGATGCCTAATGTCAAAGACCAGTTGACTGAAGTTGGGATATTTTGAAGGCTTTCCATGTCTAAAACCATCCTGAAATTGGTGGAATTTGCTTCAGTGAACTCCTAATCATGAAGATTGTTGATTGATTCAACATCAAACAATGTGTATCAAGCTTAGGCATCATTATTCATTCTTTCTCTTTATAGGTTGAAGCTCAAGAACGAGCATTTTTCCTCTCCAACATCTTTTGAAGATCTGACAGAGGGTTTTTCAACATTCTTCATATTTTCATGAATCAGTTGCATAGAGGGACAAATTATCAGAGGTTGCATCTTCAGGCATGATTTTCTTGAAGATTCAAATAGGCAGTTTATAACTTCCAAACTTCTTCTTGTCTTTTTCCTCTATCCTTGTCTTAGATCTTCTTGCATGTCCAAGAAAACAACAAATATTCACAAATTTTTCCTTTTGGGTATGATCAACACAACTTTTTCAAGAAAACCCATGTGTTAGGTTTTTCCAAAAAAATAGCCTATTGCCCCTATTTTTAGTGTTTTTCGAAAAAAAGTCACAAATTTGAAAATCAAACAAACTGAGTTTGTTCAACATTAAAGCGCCTAAAATACCTAGGTTTCAGTTTTTTTCTGAAAAAATACTTCTCAACAAGGGCTATTTTTAGGGGTTTTCGGAAAAGTTGTCTAAATAGTATTGTGTACACAGTCAATCTCCAAGGTTTTTAGAATGCAGTTCTCCCAAGTCAAATACAAGACCAAGATGGTCTTATTCCATGACTTCCTAAAAACGACTGACACTGATCTACATCGTGCATACCTAGAGGTCGATTTGAATAGATTGATAAGCATACACTCAAGTCCACGGGTTCTATATGGTTTTACCTTGTATATCTGATAGCCTTCCAAGGCTAGTTTAGAGGATTGATACCATTGGAATTCTGCGTGTGCAGCAAGTTCGAGTGCATTTCTCACAACTAGAATGTTCGTAGTCAAACTTAGCGGTTTCATCATACAACACTCTTTCATTGAGAAGAATCAAGAAAACCGCCAGAAGTACAAAGTTGTGAGAGAAACAAAGGACATCACTCCAGTTACAAAGCCGCCAAAGTTACCAATCAATTCCTTGCTAGTATCAAATGTAAAGGTGGTGACTACGTTAGTCTCGATGACATTCAAACACAATTCCAGGATCTCATTCGTAGTAGTTTTTGCGGTGATCCTATTGACTGTCAGCTAAGTCAAATCACAAGCATGTTGACAAAGCTAGATGATGCAGCTGCCAAGACTATTGAATATCAGGTGCAAATTGCGGGTGGTGAAGAGATGCTAAGGTGAAACGTCATCATCCTGCGTAGCATTAATTGTCCAAAGGCAAAAGAAGTCAATGACTAGTTGGAGGAATTGTTGACTAGAGGTGACGAGGTGTAAAAAACCTAGTTAGGATGTCCTACCCTCCAAAAGGAAAAATTTGTGAATATTTGTTGTTTTCTTGGACATGCAAGAAGATCTAAGACAAGGATAGAGGAAAAAGACAAGAAGAAGTTTGGAAGTTATAAACTGCCTATTTGAATCTTCAAGAAAATCATGCCTGAAGATGCAACCTCTGATAATTTGTCCCTCTATGCAACTGATTCATGAAAATATGAAGAATGTTGAAAAACCCTCTGTCAGATCTTCAAAAGATGTTGGAGAGGAAAAATGCTCGTTCTTGAGCTTCAACCTATAAAGAGAAAGAATGAATAATGATGCCTAGTCAAACTTAGCGGTTTCATCATACAACACTCTTTCATTGAGAAGAATCAAGAAAACCGCCAGAAGTACAAAGTTGTGAGAGAAACAAAGGACATCACTCCAGTTACAAAGCCGCCAAAGTTACCAATCAATTCCTTGCTAGTATCAAATGTAAAGGTGGTGACTACGTTAGTCTCGATGACATTCAAACACAATTCCAGGATCTCATTCGTAGTAGTTTTTGCGGTGATCCTATTGACTGTCAGCTAAGTCAAATCACAAGCATGTTGACAAAGCTAGATGATGCAGCTGCCAAGACTATTGAATATCAGGTGCAAATTGCGGGTGGTGAAGAGATGCTAAGGTGAAACGTCATCATCCTGCGTAGCATTAATTGTCCAAAGGCAAAAGAAGTCAATGACTAGTTGGAGGAATTGTTGACTAGAGGTGACGAGGTGTAAAAAACCTAGTTAGGATGTCCTACCCTCCAAAACAACATTTATGACAACATGAGTTAACTTGATGCCTCTTTCCAAGTTAACTCATTGTCCCATTGATCATGCATGTCTAATCCCACTAATTGTGGATCTCTATTTTGGAGGCACTTTTGTATTTGGAGTTCACTTTTAGTTTAGAGTCAGTTAACTGAAGTATACTTTCCAGTTAACTGCTAGGTCACCTACTTTTAGACATAGGAATAAATCTTGCCAATTGATTGGCAAGAACTAAATTTTAACTCAAGGAGACTTTAGGGTTGCCTACTCCTTTGAGTTTCTATAAATAAGAGCCTTGGGCTCGTTGTATTTTAACTTTACTTCACGAAAGAAAGATGCTGAGCTCAAAAGCCTTTGACTTTGTTCGCTTAGTATATGTTCTTGAATCGTATTTGTGATAGAAAAATGCCAAGTACAACTTGCATTCTTTTATTCAGATAGGTGTATTCAATCCATGTTCATGTATTCTTGGTTTGATAGTGTCATGTGTGATTGTCTCTTTGACACAAGTTGTCCCAAAGTGTAACCTTTGATCGAATATTGAGATAATAAATTAGGAGAGCTACCTTGCCTTTGATTTAAAAGTCTCAAAATTTATCATTGTATGTTGTTCTCAATAATCTGTCTTTCAATCTACACCTCAGAAAGAGCATTGTCTCTCCTTGGGAATTTAGAGAGTTAGATTATCATTCTTTGTTGTTTCTAGTAGTCTACCTTTCAGCCTACACCTCATAAAGGTCTTGGTACCTCCTTCGGAATCCTGAGATCTAGCCTGTTGTTTGAAGATTACTTGTGTGGATTCTATTTCGGTGTAACTCTGGAAGTTCAAAGCCTTCGAATGCATTATGGGAGACTAATTCGTCTAAGTGATTGAACCATTCCATTCCCACTCCTATATTCTCTTGCTCTGTTTATCTAGAGGAGATAGGATAGATTAAAAGTTAGCCTAGTTGTAGTTAAGATTTGCAGAAACTAGAGAAAACCTTAGTTGTGATGCATTGTGTTTATGCACCCTTGTGCCCTGCCGTTGAGTAAAAAGATAAGAACATTAGTTTACTTTACTTTGTATGTAAACATCAACAAAAAGAGGGAGCTTCCCCTCCTAATTTGAAGAGCAGTTACTACACACTTGCAATAGTGTCTGTTTCCAATAAGCACTCTAGAGGTGCTAATTGAAACAACAACAAAGCACATATGTGAATCCTATGTGAATCTTCCAATCTTCAACTAGGGAGGAATCTTTCACCAATGAAACTGGATACCTGTAGGAATTCCCACCTAGGGTTTCAGACTTAGAAGGGCTTCACCAAGTCCTAAATTAAATAATAATCTAGCATCATCAAGAAATGAGCTCACTTCTCTTTTTTATAACCATCTGAGAATACCTTTTAAAATTTCTCGCCAAAACATGTTAACACTTTATTGTAAAGTGGTTGTAAAACATCCTTTAAATATTTACTCATTATCACTGTTACCTATTTTTCACTACAAGCTCAAACAGGTAGAGCTGAATCGAATTCATCATTGATAGGTACATAAATTTTCAAGTTTTACTGCTAAAGTATTCATTGTGCATCATAAAGATCAGATTACATCTGAATTACATTTTTATTGTGCAAATATTTGAAATAGAAAATTGAGAATTTGCATAATAATCCTTTTTATACATTTTCTAATAACACTGAAATCTCGCACAAGCCGCGAGAGTAACTGAATTTTGATTATGACAATCAAATAATGAATACAAAATTCAACGATAAGCTACACTACTCAAGATAACGTAAACACAAGGAAGAGAAGCAATTCATCATTGCTTGTGATGATGAATCACTTTCGCTTGATGTCTTCAATTGTCGTGTCTCCAAGCTGCAGCCTCGTTTTCGCGCTCCATGAACCTGCAAAATTGTAAAAGATGGTGTTAGAGGTGTACTCTAAGCAATGATGAATTACATTCTACTTTATGCCTATGCTACCAACAGAAATATAGTATACATTTGATCAGGCATCCATCAGATGATTTCAAATTTCAAAGGGCATAAAACTCAAGAGGAAAGCTTTCAGCTTCATTTATTTTGCTAACATGTTTGTTTAAGTGTGCAGGAACATGTATAATCATCATTCCAATCGACGGATATGCTTATGAGTGGTATGAAATGTGGCTCCCACAAGGGTTGAGCCCAACTCATAAACAATGAAAGAGCAGCATGTAAAAACAAAGCAATCACGGTTATCGTGCTCACGGGAAAATACTGGCAGCATTATGATATTCTCTTAAATCATGCTTCAACGAATGCATGATGGTTTGATCATCAAACTCATAATCAAAGAAAACAATCATAGAGCTGTACAAGCTATGCCATTAAATGCATAATAGTGCCCATTGTCATCAGGAGGACGACAGTGTATAATATGTATAATGCCATTTCATTGTAGTTGATAAGATGCTGAAAACAACCACCATGCCTTAACAAGCAATCACTACATCATAGTGATGAGATTATTATTCAAGATGGCAGCCTTTGGAGTTTTATCATAACCAAGATGGATTGTGAATGAGCAAACAAATATCATATGTAAAAGTGTAGCGATAAGGCAAGTGAAAGAGCATGTATATTGATTAACAAGGACAACTACATTACAATCTAAATAGTGGCAGCTTACCAAATAGTCATAGAACTATGAACAAGCTGGAGTTATGTTTTCATAAGTGACAGTCCAGATCACATTTTCATAGAGGTAGTGACCAAGTCAAGAATGCAATAAGAGTCATAGGCAGATTATTAAGATAAAATATTTGCAAGAGATAAGTTCAATCTAGAGAGAGTAGTTATATTCAAGTACAAAGATACATAAAGAGACATCCATGTTAATGAATGGCAGATCCAAAAGGAGACAGCAGTATGGGTAAACAACAACAAATGATCAAAGTAGATACAGAGTACAAATAGAATGGAGGAGCTAAATTTAGCAACCTACAAGAACATCAATGTTGATACATGAGCTGCATTTTCAGAAAATTCATACATGGAGTTCATCATTTCAAGGATAACATCATTATTGAAATTAAGTGAAGGCACAACATTTACAGTCCTTGTTTCAACATTGCATTATGTAAACCAAAACCATCAGAAGTTCAATCAGTCACTTATGGCATATATGAGGTTGCAGCCATGTCAATATTCAAAGTTATGAATGCATGACAGTGAGTAATGCATGATAGAAAGGTGCAAAGATAATTAAAGTATTGCAGAACCTGTATAGTGTCTTTGTTCACAGTTAAGGTGACAATGCATATCAGACAGTGGTTGAGATTTTCAAGAGAGGGCAGTGATTATTAGACATACTTATCACTTATATCTCCATTGCACTCAAAGGAATAAAGAAGTAAAAGTTTACAAGGAGTTCTTTAATTCTTTATTTTACAAGAGGCATCATGGAATATCAATTTAACATTGAGAAGCATCGGAAAATAATGACAAAGAAAGCCTACAAATTATGCATTTGAAATTTTTCCATTAACCAAGAGAAGGTGTGGTTTTGTTTGAATTATCATGGATTTAAGTCACGAAATCATCAGAAGATTATATGCAGAAATCGGATTAAGTAGTGGATCTATCACCTGGTTGTTTCTACATAATATTAGTGAGTCTGAGATGATGAGAAGGAATAAGGCTATAGTTTGTTGCTGAAAGTATACAAAAAAAGGATTTTATGCAAAAACCCTCGCTATGAAACTATAATCAAGGATTTTCTTCATTTTTCTTTAACAAATATTTCAAGATACAACCATGACCATGAGGGTCGAGCCAAACAGTTATAGCAAAACAAACATCCAGAAGAAATCCATAAATTTGTCTTGAAGCCCGAAATATATGCACATAAAATAGGTAAAGCCATAGCTTGCATAGCTCAAGGCCGAGCATAATGAGAAGAAAGATTCAGATGATTATAGGAATATTACAACTACTTAGTGGAAAAATTAGTCATTCTTTTCATAGCAAAAGGTGATTATTACATTTTTGGGCACTATTTCATGGCATTCAAATACCCAGTAGCAGTATGGGCGTGACCTGTAGATGATAAAATATTCAAAGAAACTAATGGAGCCATGGCCATAACAAATAGAAGCACATCACATGGTGAAAATAAGAAGGAACAATCATTATTTCATCCAAAAAAAGCTCAAGACAGAGGCATCAATGGCCGTCCATAGTAATGAAAGATTAATAGGAAAAGACAATAAATAAAAATGCATCAGGAAAACATCATAGCCGCGGCTATAAGACTTGGAAAAAGCTTTTGAAATGAAAGAAAAGCTCAGATTTCTGTTAGCGAAGTACTTACCTTACTTTTTTCTGAAGCAATCTTCAGAAATCATCAGAAACAACATGAAAACTTAGGATCTCAAGCTTCAAACCCTATTCATTGGTGGCGCAGCAGAGGCTCCTTCAGAGAAATACAAAGTGAAAAATAATCATGAATTATTAGGGTTTCATTATTTACTCGCCCTTTTTCTTTGCTTTCTACAGGCTTTCTTTATGATTTATGATGGGATGTTTTGACCTTATGTTTTCAAAAAATAAATCATTTCATTGTCCATGGTCTTGAATTGTGAAGTTAGCAACTTAATCATGCAAATGGAGGTGATAAAGTTATATGCCAAGGCATATAAAGTATTTATTAAAGCATTGAGTTAGGGATTGGCTCGGGAGATATAAGGAGTGATATGATATTTTTATCAAATAAACTTTTTTAAGCCTTCCATGTTATTTGTAAAGCTTATTTAACATTATTAAAACAATTTTGGTGGCAAGTGTTGAAGGTTATGAGTTAGATAGTTATCACTCCTTATGATTCATTTCGTTATGATTAGATGTACATGGGCAGGTTTATTCTAAAACAAAGTAGTTTGCATGGTACAGCCCACATTTTCGTTTTCCCGGTTCTATCACAGTTCTGTGAGGATCGATTCTCACGCTGACTCGAGGTTTGAGGCCCGATTCATCCATTTTGCATAGTTTAAGACAACTACTTTTGAGGGGGATTTTTAACACTCAGATTTTACCTTGCGGTTATCCATTTCTATCTGCTTTGAAATTGACTTTTGGGTTTAAATGCTCAATGCCTTTGCGGGTTGCATCGCGTATATATTGGAAAAAGTTTATCGCGCCCTCTGGATTCTTTCATTTTTACGGCCTTTTTGCATTTTGTAGAGAAAGATTTGTAACTTAGCTTTATTTACAGATTAATACAGTAGTAGGTTATTACAGGTTAATCAAGTTTCATTAAATTTGCAGAGCTTTCCTTTTACCTCTCAGTATGCTAAAGATTTTTCCTTCAGAATCTCAGGTGTCATGCTATGTTGTAGGGGTGGCTGCCAGAGGTAGCCACCGGATCTAGAGGCCTAATGCGGCCTAAAGAGATGGAATGCAATAAGTGTATTCAATGTAATTAATACAGGATAATGGGGTGTTTTACTTAAAGAGACCCCTTGGTTGCCTTGGCCAAGGTGAGGCATGGGAGGCATAGATTTTGACAAGTGTGAAATCTTGCTTAGCATGAGCTGTTTGAAGATTATCCGCCACCTAAGTTGGAAGGATAATGTGATAATTTCCACAAAGGTGGATCATACACAAAGGTGGAGACCAAGTAAAATTGTCCAAAAAGGTCAAGGAGGTAGTAAGAATTGTATGTCCAGAGTCCACCAAAGGTGCAAATCTCCAACAACCTCCTATGGTCCCACTGGTAAACAACTAAAGTGTAATGCACAGGGCAGAATTTAAAGACATTTAATTACACCAACACCCCAGCTAGAGCAGGGAGAATGTAAATGCAAACAATGTAAGATGGGTCACAAAGAAACAGGCCATGTCCAAGGCACCCAGCCACAAATCCTGGTGAGAATATCTACATGAAGTGGGTTAAGATAGAAAAAACGGAATTAGGGAAAAGGCTACCCCAAAGAAAGAGATACGAAAATACAAAAGTCTATGAACATAGCATGAGAAGGATAAAACCCCATGTGAGGAAAAAGTCCCCCCATACAAGAGAAGAAGAGAGACAAGGTAGCCCCCCCTCAATGTACAATGATCACCCATGGAAGATGTGCGAGAAGGAATGAAGAAGCTACTCCAAAACTGTCGAACAACGTTCCTCCCCTTAGGAAGAAACAATACCAAAGGTGTATGAATGAAGTCTCCCCAATCCACAAGTGAAGAAGGAAGAACCCTCAAAATGTAAGAAGTCTTTGAAATCTGCTCAAAGTTCCCTGTGTTGATGTTGAAAGATGCCTTTTCCAAACCATGTGAAGCTGCAATGTAGTCACTTCCTGGAACCTGTGAGAACCCCTGTGCAACAACACTCTCATTTGCTGAAAAAGACAACTCAAGATCTAGCAAGGATGGAGGTAGAACATACTCCAAAGACAATGTCTCCTCAAGAGAGAAAGTGGCCTCCTCCAACTGTTGTAAAGATGCATCCACAATCACATCAACCTCGAAAGATTGATCATGTAGAGGAGGGTCAGAGTGTTCCCTCACAACAACTGAAGAAGAATCACCTTAATCAAAGAGAAGATGTAAGTAATCAAGTGTGTCTCCCAAGTCTGCAATGTAGGATTCCACAAACAAACTGCCAATGTCTGTCAAGTAGTCATCCCATGAAGCTGCTGCTGGAAGACAAGGTATACACTGTTGCACTGAATCACAAGGCACTGAAACTGTCGGAACACAAGTATCATCAGGTACATCAGTGAATGTAGGAGATGGAGTATCAACAATAGGCTCAAGAACCTCAGGAGTAGAGAGCACTCCAAGATTCAAGTAACCATACTCAATCTCCTCAAGTGTGTCCACACTAGGGTGAACTGAATCATCAACAGGAGCAAAATATGAGAAGGTGTAGAACCGAGAATGATGATCAACCTCCCCAACTGCAACAAGAGCCCTGCTATGCAAATCCCGAACAATGACAGAATCTGGTGTGAACTCTACACTCTTTCCTGAACCACTATGTGCAATCTAATAGATGGAAAGGATGTTTCTTGACAAAGTAGGCACACATAGAACATCATTAAATGCTCCACCTTCAACGTCAATAGACCCCTTCCCACAAACTTCCAAAGAAGTGTTGTTGGCCATCAAAATGGGTGGTGATGAACAAGAATCAAATGAAGAGTACATATCCTTGGACGAAGTCATATGATGCGAAGCTCCTAAATCAAGGATCCACCTATCTGAATTGGAATCTACAACTACAAGAAATGCTTGCCCTTTATGTTTCTCATATTGAGATGATGAAGAAGGAGAAGAGCTTGATGTTGTTGCCATGAGAGTTGTTCCTTTTCCCTTAGAAGAAGTGGAAGGGGATGAATCCTTCTCTTGATATGCAACTGGCAAGTTGATGTTGTTCTTCTTAAGGATGTTTTTCAACTCATCAATTTGCTTAACATGACAACGATGCTCCTCATGACCAATCTTTTTGCAATATGCACATGTTGGTTGCTCCCTCTTACTTGAATTGTTGTACTTCTTTGAAGAAGATGAAGTTGAGCTTTGTTGTGGAGGAGTGGATTGTTGGTTCTCTCCTTGTGAAGATTGCTTCTGCTTCTTATTGGAACCCTTTCCGTGAGTCCCTTGATTCCCTTGATTAGCCACCAAAGCTTTAGACTTTGAAGACTTGAGAATCCCCATGCTTACCAATTTTGCTTGTTCTAACATCAACATTTCTATAAAAGCATCGAATGTAGGCATAGTGAAAGAACTACCTACTGTCAAGCGATGGGTTTGGAAGCTAGAAACAAATGCTGCATATTCTGATGGAAGTTTTCCCAACAAATTGTAGACCAACTGTGCATCCTTCTTATCAATGCCACAATCCTTAAGCTGTGCTCTTAGCTCATTTGCCTTAGTGACATAGTCTTGTATTGTATCAAAATTCTTGGGATCTAACATTGTGAGATCATTGTCAAATGATAACCTCTAATCTCATAAACTTGGCCATACAATTGACCAAACTTTTCCCAAGCTTCTTTAATTGTTTTACACTTATCAATTTGAAAGATTAGATCTTTTGATACATATTTCCTTAATGTTCCAAGAGCCATAGTATTTTTAGTGAGCCAATCCAAATGAGCAATAGGATTAGCTTGAGGATTAGATGGTGCAACAACAGTTCCATCAATATAATGAGTTAATCCTTTTTCCATTAACTTACTCCATGCATCAATTTTCCAAGAAGCATAATTATGTGGAGTTAACAAGGGGAACTTAGGAGAACC